>AYJT01020988.1:0-30775 GCA_001278415.1 Ocimum tenuiflorum | reverse complement strand
AATGAATCTGATATTAATAAATTAATTTATGTCTACGGCTAGACATGGAGAAATTAATTTATTGGTAGGTCCACTCTATTTTCTTGTAATTAGTCCCTGAGTTGGCCAAATACTTTTTTATCCAATGAATCATAGGCCCAGTAGGACAAAGCCTGTTAAGTCCTCTATAAATTTGAGTTTATGATTAAGAATCAAAACACTATTCACGTGAAACAAAAATCATAGAAACCCTAGAGGACATATAGGGGGCGACGCCTAGGGAGGATTTCAAACTAGGAGATTTTGCGATCTGTCATCACCGGACTATGCGAGATGAGACAGAAGATACACTCAAAATCCAATTCTAGAGTCAAATTCTACATCCTTACACAATCTTTGTGCTAAATTCACAGGTAAGAATTTTGCAACTCCTATATGATGCAATTACAATTTCTAGAAGCATGCTAGGCAAAATAATTGATGTATGATAAGTTATGGTACCCAAAATCCGGTCTAGGCAAAAGGAATCGAAATTTAATTTTTGCATTCCTACACAACATACATACTTGCATCTCGATGAGGGTTCCTCGAGTTAGTTCCTTTAAGGAACCTTCTTTTCGAACGACTAGCTCCCAGAAAATGGTGTCATTTAATCACGCTCGTTGGGATTATCTGTGAAGAAAAAGAGGGATTGGAACCCATGTTAGTCATTTGCGTTTCAAACTCTAAACTTTTCCCAATATTTTCCCTTGCTCTTGTTGTTCAGATTCATCTTTTCCAATCCGCAACATCAGGTTAGTAAAATCCACTACTTAGATTTCTTTTTAATCATGGAACCTTCATCTTTTGTGAAACCCTCTTCCTCTTCCGATATTTTATCCTTTCAGACACTGGAATTTTTCCAAATCCTCACAAGAAACGGGATAAACAAATGTATATTGAAGGTGCACTCAAGGGAGCCATTTTTCAAGCAAACTCAACGATGATTGGGAATTGGGTCAAGTTCCCCGTTAGTACACTGCCTTAGTCCCCCTTCCCAAAAATAGATGTCATTGTCCCCCGCTCACAATTTGACCTTTTGAGTGTCATTCGGTAGAGTTCTTAAGTCGTTGTGGATAGCTCCCATTCAATTGTCCCCTGTCGGTTGGCGGCATCTCGTGGCCGTGTATCTTTTGTATACTATCCATTGTGTGTTTTTACTCTTTAAATGACTGGTTTGGCTGAATTCTGTATTTTCCATTCTCCATCGAGGCACTAATGGCGGCGGCCAAAGCTGACAGGGCGGCTCAGATGAAGCCCTCGAGCAAAAGTGCCTAGAGGCACTTGATCTTCATCTTAAGGTATGGTCTCGTTATGTTGCTCTCTTTCTTCGGTACTATTTTATTAACTTGATGGTTATTGTTAGGGGTGTAATTGAACCGAGCCCAATCGAGTAGTTGGTGTTTGAGCTCGGCTCGTTACATTTCAACCGAGTTCAAGCTCGCTTTTAACTTGCTTATATTTCGAGCTTTAGTTCAATTCGAGCTTGACTCGTCAAAAATGATTCAAGCTAGAACTTGAGCTTTTGAGCTCGTTCAGCTCAAAATTGAGCTCGAGCTCGTGTTCGAGATTGATAATATAAATATTCACAATACACCAACTTTTATAGAGACTCATGACTGCATATTTTTTATTTTTCACCGATGTGGAACACCAAGTTCTCGAGCTCGAACATGTTCGCGAGTCTGACAAACCGAACACCTAAAAGCTCGAGCTTGGTGTGTTTATTAAACGATCACGTTTTGAACGAGCTTTTCTCGATCGAGATCCTGAATAGCTCTGTTCATTTGCACCCCTAGTTATTGTAGGCATCAAATTACGGCCATGAGGCATTTCCTGACTGTGTCGAGGCTTTTTGGAACGTTGGGTTTGAGTAGGTTGCACTGGCAAAGAAGAAAGAAAAGGCGGCCCTCCACTAGTCGAAGGTCGATTATAGCCAGGCAAAAATAGAGAAGACACTTGCTTCAGCTCTGGAAGAAAACACCATGCTCTTTGAAAAACTCAAGGCCTTGGAGAATACCAGCCTCAAGCTAGTCGATCTGCTACAAGAGTCGCAAAGCTTTATGTTCGATCATGATCAGACGATCGAAAGCTTGCATCGTCGGTTATCGAGGGCTCGTGCTAGTTAGGACATTGATCTAGATGTCATGTTTTTGTCGAAGGCCAAGAAGCCTGCTTAAAAAGTTGTTGTAATGGTGATGAAGGCCAAATATACCGAGAAGCTGTGGAAGGCATTCTCGGATCTGGATTTGAGCTTCCTTGAGTGTTGAGGGTGATTTTGCTACACTGATCAAGGGACTCTAAGCTTTGACTTGAATGGAAGACACAACAATGTTCGGGAATGTTTATCGTCCCCCGGAATGGATGGAATAGTATTTTATTGAATAAAATGAGAAATACAATGAATACAAAGTTAGTTTGGTTGTTCGCGACCAGAAATAGGGATGAGAATTTAGCTAAGTATCGAAAATACAATGAAATAGTGACGAAAATAGCTAAGTAATGTGTGGAATGTGTGATCGTTTCATACGATCAAGCATTTATACAGGTATTACGCTCAAATCTTAATTATCCTTAAATTAAAGACTAATCGTGTAAATTCACGGGGGCAATCTACAATTCTTGGGTGAGAAGTTACAGTTTACGTGAATTGCTCTATGTTGAGTCAGCTCTTGGAAGGATTCTGGATTTTTCTTGTACGTGCCAATTGTGTAGGCAACTTTTCAAACCACTTCATATGGTCCATTGAGTTTGAACCACTATTAGAAGGGTTCTTCGAGATAGTAGGACATTCGACATGCTTTGGTGCTATCCCAAACAACTTGTCTTTTCGGATAATCTCGGATGAAGAGCTGAGGAGTCTCTCTGAATCCGTCTTTCCCAGAGCCATAAATTTTGTTTTTCAAAGAAATACTTCAAGAAAGATTCCCATATAGAAATCCAAGACACTATGATATAAAAATCTTTAGGGAATTCTGTTTAATATTAGGGAGTACTAGTCCAAAAAAAAAATCCTTTTGAATGAAATAGAAATTTGGTAGATCAGAGTTGAAATCGTGAAAGATATAAAGTGAAAATTTTTAGTCATGAGTTGAATTGTAGTAAATAAGGATAAGATTTGCACGGATCGGAATAAAGATGAGTAAAGACCATCAAACATTTTGAATTCAAATTTAAGGATATCAAGGTACCTCGAATAAACCATTGAGGTGAGATCCATTGAGGCCTAGCGAGCGACAGTTGAAGATAGGAAGACCTTGAGCTACCATGAGTTAAAGCTTGAGATAATGCGTGTTGAGCCCTAGAAGGCGAGCGTTGTAAATGTAAAGGCCTCAAATTCTCTCAATCGAACACTCGAGGTAAACCAGTTGAGTCCCAAAGCGAACACTTGAGGTAAAGCATGTGTGCTCTAGGCACGATTGCACATTCCCAAAGCGTGCGTGCTCCAGGAAGCCGGTCCATCTTCATTTTTTTCATAGAATCCGTGCATGGCTGCAGGAGATCTAACGGTGCTCCGACACCGAAAACCAATTTCCGTAGGCTCCATGCTCTGGCCTACTTTGTGGATCAATCTACCTATGGTGGAGGTTACACCCCTTTCTACAATTCGTCTCTATCTTCTACGAATGGCTCAAAAAACTCTAGTGCATCTCCGCTGAGCTGATAAAGAGGTGTGCTCCGTATGTTGCTCTGTGAATCCATCCTTTCCGAAAGAAATATTTCAGGCCCCATTGGGGAGAGTCCATTAGCCTCATTTGTAATATATCATTATTAGTATTATATAATAAAAGCTACCATAATAAATATAATTCAAGAGCTAAAAATCTTATAACTTTTAAAACAATTTGATGGGTTTGTAATGGGGTAAAGGGCAGCTATAACTAATTTAATTTATCGGTAGACAACTACATTGCAATATATCATTCTTTTACCTTCGGCACCTGCCTCCATATAAAATGAACATGATATAAAAAATCAATTTCGAAACTTGAGTCAAAAGTTTAAATTGTTTGATCCAATTGTCCATTAATTTACGGGTGAAATATTGTGTTGAAATTCAATCGAGTTCCCAAGTTTCGCTGCAGGTTGGTCCAAAACATCGTTGTCAACTTTGCATTTCAGTTTGATGTTATTGAAACTGACGCTCTGTGAAGTCACAAAATATTTCAATATAATCATGTTTCTGGACTATCTAAAATCATAATCAGCTTAAGAACGGACCACAACGCCGCCCTACCGAAGATAAAACTTGTTTGAGCCCGAAGAGCGAATCATCTTTAAAGATTGTCCTCGGAGTCCTCAAAGAACTACCTTCAAAGCCAGTTCATATGGTCTTTGAACAACCCTCGAGGAACAATAAATTCGAATCCTTAACTTAAAGGCTCCACAAACTAACACGTTAGAAGCTTATGGAATAAATCAACATATGCATTTCATGTGAAGGAATCTTGACACTAACTTTGATATAGAATATGTCATTTTTCTTATATATGTAGGTCGTTAGAATCATATTATACAACATAATCATGCAAACACACAATCATGCAATATATCGCTAACGCACGCATTCACACACTTCACGTTTTGGAGAGCTATCAGTTTTGCTCTCATCCAAATTCATATATTCATAATCCCACGACAAAATCACCCACAGCAACTAGTTTTTTAGATCCTTAATCGATTTTGATTGGCACAGAGTGGGTGCTCTTGGTGAGTCAGCCCATGTTTATCCATATTGCAGTGATCTCACATTGCGAATTTGGCAGAGTCATCACAAAGTCCATGGCTATGTGCTTCCATTTCTTTTAGGGGATTTTCAAAGGTTGTAGCTTCTCATATATGATATTGCGATACTAACTCAAGTAAAATGTATAATAGACAACTTTTCTTTATTTAGTTATAGATGATATAGGGAGGATATCAGTTTTCGAATATTTCAAACAAAATTTTTGTGGTTCCTTTCCACCAACCACTCATCTCGAACAAACCATTTTAGGAATCTCACCTTCTATAAAAAGTAACATGTGAAGCCATTTGAATCATACTTTTTAGCATCTCAGTAAACAAGGCAGAATGGGTTCATCACGAGTTCCCATTGCCCTAGTTTGCCTTGTATCGGTCTTGAGCCTCTCCATCTATGCTCAGAACTCTCCTCAAGATTTCGTGGATGCTCACAACACTGCTCGGGCAGAAGTGGGTGTTCCGTCCCTCATTTGGAACAGCACAATAGCTCTGTTTGCCCAAGCCTATGCTAATATACGATCAACAGATTGCGCAATGCAGCATTCTCAAGGTCCATACGGCGAAAACCTTGCAGCTGGGAGCTGGGACGTGAGTGCCAAGGAGAGTGTTGACATGTGGGTTGGGGAGAAGAGTTTGTACGATGAAAGCTCAAATTCTTGCCTCGAATCCGAAGATTCTTGCTTGCATTACACACAAGTTGTTTGGAGAAGCTCAGAACGAGTAGGCTGCGCTAGGGCACGTTGCTTGGATGGATGGACATTTGTTACTTGTAACTATGATCCCCCAGGCAATTTTGTTGGAGAGCGTCCCTATTGATATTGTTGTTGGAATGTGGAGCCTGGTTAAGTGAGGATATATTAGGATATCTATCAATAAGGGAGATTCCATAAGATTGTGAATATTTATTCGGATAGGGATGAGATATCTTTCCTAGTTGGATTAGGTTTTCTCGATTTCAAATAGATCCTCTTGTATTTAGTTTTACCCGTGATTCTTTCTAGTGTATAACCTGGCTTGGTGACGCCCCCAGACGTAGCCATTATTGGTGAACTGGGTTAACAAATATCGTGTTCTCTCGTGTGCGTGGTTCATCCGTTATGGCGTTGATTGTTTATTCTTATCAACTGGTATTATGATCTTCTTCTTCTGCACCCCAACAAGTGGTATTAGGGCTCGGGGTTCGAGGGGCACATGTAAAGGAATATCGGGAAGAACGACATCATGCAATGGAGGCGCAGAGGCTGCAACTAGTTCCGTTGTGGATAGCAGCACGATGGTGGAGGCACACGGGCCACAATGAGCATCAGAGAGAGGTGCAAAAGGCAATTGCGGCAACAAAACATGTGTGTAACAAATGGATTGAAAACCTGCCTATTTACGTAGCCCAGTGGACCGTGATTGTACTAATGAGGTGATACCACAATTGGATGGTGAATTCATTCGTGGTAGTTATGCAGCAAGGGCATTGGTGAGGCTAGAGTTATGGGAGTTGCATGGAGACTACGAAAGGTACGTGAATGATGTGCTATAGAGAATGTTGTGGCATGATGCACCAGGAAAAGTTTGCAACTGTGATGCTCTGAAATCCATGCAGCCAAGGACAGTGCATAAGGTTGTAGGCAACGGTGCCAAGGTACGAGCGCAGATGTGCAAGGGAAACAACCACAACAGCAGCATACACAATGTCGTGAGAAGTGCAATTATGTAATGGCAACAATGAAGCTTCCATGGATTCCAAGGATATTACCCAAGATGGAAAGATAAGGATATTGTGTGACAGAAAATATTGAGGGTGATTTTGATATCAATCAAATGACTCATGTGAATGGAAATGGAAATGACACGGCGATTGCTTCGGGAATATTTTACGTCCCCCCGGAGCGATCCAGACGTGAAATATATATAAAGAGTAGTTGTTTATAGCGGAGTACAGAAGAATTCTGATCAAACGGTGATCGGAAGTGAAGAAAATGTGACTATGTGAGAGAAGCGCATGATGTGCACATGAATGTTGTTGGGGTGTGTGGAATACATGTGATATATGCGAGAGATATATGTGATTTTATTGTACAATCACATATTTATACATCGATTATGAGCAAATCTCAATTATAGCTAATCATTGGGGTGAAAATGTAATAAAAACGGGGTTAATCTGAGAAAAATGCAGTGAGGGTGTTTCGCGCCATAGCTTGAACTAATTCTGGATCCTACCCGCACATGAGGTTGAGCTCGTGTAGGCTTCATTTGTATGTTGCATTATGGAAGTCATGGTTCGAGAGGCATTTTCAGAGGATTGGGTTGGATCAGACCTTCATGTCATTATCCTCCGAGTTCTTCATATGCTTTCATAGATCTTTGCGCCCTTAGTCCGGTTCGAGGGAGGGGTCCATCATTCGAGCCTTTTGGATGGCTTGTTGACCTGTCTTTCCACTTTTTGGGGTTCTCTGCTTGAGCCATGGATTTTGGCTTGTCCCTCGAGTGTGATTTCCTTTGTCGGGTTTTTGGCTTCGTGGCACTTCTCATGTCGTTACGCAGAGAATACTTCGTTGATTCGGGTTGGATTTGACGCTGAAGATTTTGACCCACAACGGAAAGTTGCTTATGGAATGTGAAGTTGAAACATATGATACAAATGAGCTGAGCTTCTAGTGGGGGATGGTTGAATTATGGAAGCCTTGGATTGGGTGGATCCACATGAATGTAAATCAATCTTCAGGTGGGAGACTGTTGAGATGTGGAGCCTGATTATATGAGGATATATTGGTACATATGTCAATAAGACAAACTCCATAAGATTGTAAATATATAATTGGATAGGGATGAGATATATTTCCTAGTTAGAATAGGTTTTTTCTATTATAAATAGATCCTCTTACAATTAGTTTCATTTTGCTTACCGGTGATTCTCTCTAGTGTATATCATGGCCAGGTGGCGCCCCCGACGTAGCCATTATTGGTGAAGTGGGTTAACAAATATCGTGTTCTCTCGTGTGTATTCTCTTGCATGGTTTATTCATTATCGCGTTGATTGTTAATTCCAACAATTGGTATTGCGATCTTGTTCTTCTGTATCGCTTCCGCACTGACATTCCCGACAATTGTTGCTTCACTTTTAAGTAGTTAGCATATATCGAAGTCAATCTCAATAGTTTGTAAGTAGTTAGAACCTATGAAAATATGTGTTCCCTCTTTAATAGCTTTGACAGTCTGAGATGATCGCATGTGGCTGACCGTACATGCTCGTGCATGGGGCTACCATAGAGATATATACCCAACTATTTTGTGATTGTGTTCGAATACCTTCATCATATTTATCTATCAAACCTTCGAATGGAATAAGGTGGTAGGCATAAAAGCCGTAGAGTCATCTTTCTTAGTCTTCTAGAGCTACCATAATCTGGTTATAGATTGAGAAATTGATCGTTGTATTTTCTAATATAGAAGTATAGTAACACGATCACAAATACTAAATTACCATCTCTTAGGAACTCATGCAGGAGAAATATGTTAGCCACTAGACTAAGGGTGACAATTTCTGACATGAATCCGCATGATAATTATGGATATGGATTTAGGTTTATTGGATATAGATCATTTCGAATCGATCCGATAAGAACATGAAAAATTCGGATCGAATTCGTGTTAGATCTAAATTGAATCGAATTATCCGTGGATCAGATTTGGATCAGATATGGATATTCATTATCAAACTGTTGAGAAATTTACAATAAATTTTAATATATTGTGTAATTACGATATATTGAATTACTGATATTATATTAAATTTATTATATTTATAATTATATTACGGTATTTCTTTTGTGGTCTAATTTCAAAATATTCAGGTCAAGTTGAGTACTCAACTATTTAAAATGTGTAAACTTATGTCATTTGAAGTTATAATATTTTGTGATTGAAAATTTTGATTGAAAATCTTGATTTGGATGTTGAGTTTGTATATTTCGCATTGTGTGTTGGAGAATCTTGAGTTGAAAGTTAGAATTTTAATATTTCATATTATTTGATCATATTAAATTTTTATCGGATGATTATCAAATTCATATTATGTTATCAGATCGGATAATTATCGAATTCTTATTGGGTTATTGAATTGAATACTTTAATGGATTTTTGTCGAACCGGATCTTATATGAATTTGACCATAACGGATTGGATATAGACACAAATTAGACATTTTCTTCATTGATCAGATACAAATATGACCTTAACAGATCGAATCACAAACGAATCAATTCGATAACGATTCGATTCACACAAATGCCACCCCTACACTAGACATATAATTTCTCTAACTAGTTTGACAATCAAATTAAAGAGTTCATTATTAACTAAGCAAGAATTTAGACTAACTAAATTAACAATTATGGATAAGATTGAATTCGAGGTATCTACTCCTTTAACAATATTTATGTAACTGAATCAATTCCCTTTAAATATTTATGGATGAGAGCACATGTTTATCTATTATCACAAGGTAAGATTGTCATCCATGGATATGTCAAGCATCCACCAATAATGGTTAGTCTAAAGTTAATCACTTGCATACAAATTTTGTCACCAAATGCACTCAAAAGTAGTGTTATGGGTGATTTTGTTGTGCATATGATACTTAGAGTAGATAAATTGGAGATGGACAGGATAGTACATCCTAACGGACTATAAAACACAAGAAAAATGACATTCTTTAGGGATGGAGTCTTCAAGCTCGGGCTTCAAATATGAGTCACTTCGAAGTATGGTTCCCACACCAGTCCATTCTACGAGTAAGTTGCCTCAGTCCGTTGTTGGAAAGTGGTTATCACCCTAATACACCCTAGTATTATAATCTTGTTCAATTTTATCTATTGTTATCCTTATCTACATCTATAACATAATTTACATTTTATACATAGTATGATATAAATATCTTGATATGACTTCATCAAAATTGGAGTTAATAAAAGTTATCCATTACAAATGGTTTATACTGCAAGTCATTTCCTTGAGCTAAAATATAGCAAGTCAAAATTTGTTCTACACATTGATTGCTCAAATAGAAGTAGCCTACCAAAATATCCAAGACATCAACCGAACAAGTTATCACAAATCATCTATTTTCCGTACAAATATGTCTCAACTACACATTGTCCGTCCTATATCAGAATGTATCGCCAAGCTTGGCTACTGCTACTGCTACTGCTACTGCTACTGCCAGGGATTCTTCTTGCGTGTTCCGCTTCTTTTCGAGCTAGTCGAAGTGCTCGATTTCTGTGAATGGTCGAGATACGTTAGTCAGGGTGAATGAAGTTCCACTAAATAAAAAATCCACTATTTCTGTCAATTCAACTATATAAAACAATAGTGTGGCTTTAGGATTTGGATCGTTTGTTGTGCATGTAGCACCACAGGGGATGTTGTAACGCATACGGGAATACAAAGTATTGCATACAACAATATAAACACATGCATATAATATGCATTCGCTTGTATAGCGATATGCAACACTATTTGTTGTCTTATGCAATATTTTGTGCTGTCATATACAGCACAACACCCCCTATTGGGTCAAATGCACAGTAGAGGATTTCGATCAATTAATTTACATACCGATTTAGATTTCTTGGTTTTCCCGCGGATTCTATTTCTGGGAGATTTCAGTTTGTATATCCGGACCATCCAATGATGAGTGGTGAACACCTAAAGACAACAGAATAATAGGAAGGTGAAATAAGAAACTAAAGAGCTATACAAGGAGAAGAACAATATATAAGAATTTATCAGCATTTTTACTTCTTCAAAGTGAGTGAGTTTGAAATGCTTTTTCCCGATTTCAGTTTGCCTGACCCGGTCGAATCCTCTTCCATCTGTATCCACAAATCTACAAGACAAACCAAGTAACCAAACCAATTCATTTGATAGGAAAAGAAATAGCTAAATAGTCAATTTTATTCCAGAATATACTCGTTCAGTATTTCCTCGTGGTACAGAATTTTTCTGCACAAAAGTTCAGGAACAAAAGCAGGTTCTTCTCCACAATAATCACTTTCCCACCCAACTCAATTCTCAACCCTAGCAGAGAGAAATCACTTTTTTCAGCAATAACTTTCTCGGAAGAAAGTGATTTTCTCAGAGAACCCACATTTGTTCTCCAATTTGTGATTTTTCTTCTTTCAATTAAAGGGTGAAACGATGACATTTTGTGTATTTGGAGAAGGAAAATAAATTTCCATATATTTGATATTTTCACACACAAATGCCACACATGCTTGGGGCAAGCCAAGTCATGTTCACAATACCAGAATTTGTTTTCGTGTTATTGGATATTGGATAACTAAGTTAATAAGTTAAGTATTATTGTGATACATTTCTGAATGTTTGGGACATATATGAATGTTCACTTAATTTCCGCTTTAAACCAGCGTATTTGGTTTATTTCCAAATGTACATAAACTATTCAAAAACTAATCAAACTTATCATCGACAAATTTTCCAGTACCTAATAAATGACTACGTATCTTGATGCATTCCCATTTATCACATCACTAATTGGCAATCCCTAGTCATTTATCTTACACCCATGTATGTGGATGAGATATATTTGGATTATATATAGGATTTGCAATGTTATGAACATTGGAATTATATCAGTTTGAGTCTTATGGATCTCTTCCGGCTTAAGTTTATTTATTTCAGTTATTTTATTATATTCACTCTTCACTCTTATCATTATCACATGCTAAAAGAATTAGTTGACGATAGATTTAATTAGTTATAGGTATTTTGAATACAACCAGTATAATCAGTACGAAGGGTACAGTACCAGATAGAGTTGAGGATTAAGCAAAAGATATCCACGCATAAACCCAAAAAAGACACACCTGTAATACGAAAGTTTGTACATGAGACAGTTAAGCATGGTTGGAGTAGCTTGAGAGTCAATCCGGTACTGACCATCTCTCTGTTCAATGCCAGGATAAAATTAATGAATCAAAGCTCGATGAGATATAACAGAGATAAAATGAAAAGCCAAAAGCTGAAACAAGTTCCATGTCCAACTAGCTTTGATAAAATCTACCAAATTTATAGCATAAAATGATCCATTTAACAATAGAAATTGATATCACCCTTTAGCACTCTAGAATCTACAAACAGATTGGAAGAAAAGAAATGAGATGCTATTGGAAAAAAAATACAGCCCCGGTCTACGAAAGAAGTAATATACTAGAGTAAGAACCAGAGCATTGAACTTGATAAAGACACTGCAGAACAATTTAAATTGTGCGTATATAATGATAAATTATGTGTAGATAATGATAAAACACATTCTTTGGTTGAGAGATGCTGGAAAACACAGGAATTATCTTGCCACGCTACAAACTAAGATCTCTGATTGACCGAAGCTCCATGATACATTTCACTGAGTAGACGCATACAGTTAAATGTTGAAAAATTAAACTCATCGGTAATAAAAGGTTTTAAAGCAACAATTGCACGTAATAGGCACTATAATTTAAAAAGAAATGACTATGTGCAATCAAGATATCTAATATTGTAGTTTAGGAGAAGTTCAATGAATTAACCTGCAGCATTGGACTTACAAAATCCATAATTGGAATAAGTAGATAAATAATCAGTATAATCAATGATTTCATTAAGGAACGGACTACTGCTATAAACTGCTCACCAAATAGTCAGGTTCCTTAATGTGAGGAAACACGCCTCCACCAATCCGAACCATCCATAGAAACTTGTTAATGTCATCACTTGGATACCCAACAAGACCTGAAATAAAGTGGCAGCTCTCAGGATGGTATTCCATGATTAAGATAACTCTCTTTGATTAGTAATGAAGAAACAACCTCCAAAAACAACTAGAACATATTTTACATCCAACGAGTTGAAAATTTCCCAAGCTGCCTTTTCTGGAGATGACATTGCAGTGCCAACAGTTGCAATATGAGTGTTGTTCCATGTATTATTATCAACAATTACTGTACGGTTAGCCATAGCAGTTGTTTGGTAGCCATAGTCCCACCATGATGCAACCTGAAGCAAAAAAGCAGCAGCCGGAAGAACACATAAGTTTGCTGACTTGGACTCTGGTAAGAGCTCAGTGTTTGCCTCAAAAATTATCTAAGCAAATATGATTTTGGTCGCGCTGAGCATCTAAATTAATCTAGGAAAAAATGTGATCTTTATGCCAAGTGATTATGCATGAATATGCATTTTGGAACTAAGCGAAGCGCAACCAGGTTCAGAGCCTCAAATAGGCAAGAGAGCACAATCACGTTCTAAAACTCGACTCGCTTCTTTTGGGAGTTCGATTCCTTATGGTTTTCATTTTGATCATGTACACTGAGCAAAACCATATGACACAATCACAAAGCATCCAAATGCATGACTGTGCAGTACATTCTAAATTAATCATCAGTATGTAAAAGATTTCAAATCTTCCATATCTTGTTTACCAGTAAAAAGTGGGCATAATGCCGGCACTTAGAATGTAGAAGCCCAAACCATACTAAATGAGGGTTTCCAGTCTTTCAAGTTATAATTAAATAAGAGCCTCAAAACCCTTATTTGAGAACCCATTCATTCAACAAAAAGGAGACATTTTTGAAGTAGACCAAAAGCCAACAATATCTATGTTTTCAAAAGCCAATGCTGAAGAATCAGCCAGGTGCCAGCAAGGGGACATGACTGCATCCTAGGTGCCGAATAGCATTTTGTCTGTGATTTACGACTGGTGATTTTTTCTTTTCTATGTTTATGCATTTTTTATATTTTAAAACTGTAAAGGTTTTTATTAATCATTTAAGTGAGTACAAGACAAACAAAGTACTCTTAGCTTACATAAAGGCTTTCTTGAATATATTTGGGCAAATTCAAATCTTGTCATACATAATAATCAAGGTAAAAATTGATTATTGTATTTTTATGTATCTGAAATCTATATAAATATACGAGTCATGGGGGAATGTAACCACCTGGGATAGTCAGATATTTATTTAGCCACTACCTTTAAGGCATGGTCTTTTAGCTAATTTACTAGTAATCAAGTAAAAATGACCTTCTCTAAATATCATAATCCCATCCCCTTCCCGCCCATGACCTTCTCTAGGGGCATAAAGAATACATAAATAAAGGTTCCAACATTTCTTATTAAGGTTAGGCAAGTTGGTGAATAAAATATATAAATATACATTGGCATGGCTTATCCAATGCATCAAATCCTAGAACTTCAGCTCAAAAGCAGTATCTAGTTAGCAAGAGTAATATTCATCAGATAATATAAAAACAGCAATAATTGGAGTATGCCACTAACTCTCACACTTATTAACATGTACCAGTACTAACAGCTAGCAGAACAATTATAATAAAAACTAATTATTGGCATATAGGAAATCAAGGGGAAGCCTAACTACTTACTTTATCATCCACTTCAGTGTTATGGCTCAACCACGCATATGCCTCTCTGAAGTCATCAAAGACATGGAGACCATCATGAGAACGAGAGGTCAAAACAATTGATGGTGCAGAATAAGCCTCTGCTGCAGCCCAGACACAATGAACCTACAACAATAATTATTCTTCAATATTTATAAATCAGGTCATATCCTGAATAAGGCAACTAGTAAAGACTGTTGAGAAAGTTATAGACATCAATTTGAGACAAGTCATTGAAAAATATGCTCTTTTTCACCAGTTTTATAGAAGTTGAATGTCATTGATCTCGGATAAACACATAGAAGGGAAAAACAAAATGTTAAGCTTTAAGGTTATATGGTACAGTGTATAAAAAATGCAGGTAGAGTATAATATCAAATTGAGCAAGAAATCTGGCAGATCAGTACCATATTTTTAACGAATAGAACCTCAAACAGTCAGAAAGGCTACAAGTTTGGTCGAAAGTGACAAGTCAACTATATAACTAGCAAAACACAAGCGTTTCCTCGAATGCTTACTGCACAAAATTCATCAAAATTTAGGATAAAGAGAGTTTCACATCAATTTAAATGAAGCAAGAATTAGATAAGCCAATATATTCCACAACATACTGCGTATACCACAGCCACAGGTGAGTAAGTCAAAGGGGAATAATTTTCAGGAATATAATTTATTCAGCGACACATCATATGCATACCACGTAAAATGCTCCAAGCAAGACAAGTAACAAAACAGCAAGCAAAGAAGTCTCCAAGGGCAAGACCAGAAGCTTCTGTTGGATCCGGGATACAGGAGACGGTTTCTCTATATTTTCCTTGTCCTTCTTTTTACTTTTCCTTGAAGGTCGTTCCTTTAATGTTTCCTCACTCTTCTCAGTCTTCACATCATGTTGAGTAACATTAGAGGAATCCCCTGCCTTGTGAAGATCAGACAAAATTTCAGCCACCTTGCATGCTATTACCAATTGCTTGCAAAATAAGCTCACTTACATTATCCTGGGGGATTCCTGTGGCACCAACTAAATGAAATTTGATGGACCTAGTAAAAACATCAAAAGCTTCTGAAAGTGCAATTCCAGACATTATACAAGCTGCTGGAGCTAGTACAAGCATTAGACGCACCTACCACATTGTAAAATAAAGTAGCTCGGATAAGAGTCAAAATTATAAAAAAAAAAATCATTGTGACTTCAGGTGAGTTTCAAGCATGTGCGTACCATGACACCTGAAAAATATACTGATGTGACAATGTATAGAATAGCAAAGGAGCTTGCATCAGACAATGGCAAAAAGCATGCCTGCAAATTTCAACACAATTAGATTACATTTCTTTTGTTTTTTTAGAGAGAGAGAAGGATTATTACTATTTTTATTAAAGCAAGAAGAGAGGAACTGAAACAACAGGTTAAGCTTTACATAGAGAAGAAATCATTAAGAACTTACAATAATGCCAGCGGGAACCAAAAATGCTAACACGTTGATGTCCATAAAGTAAGATGGCCAAGTAGGGGGTTGATGTTCACTAACGCTTGCAATGATTGGTATATACTTGCTGGCATAAGTCCTGTTCTTAATTTTACACGGAAAATAAAAGACAAAAAGATTATTAATAACAGCAGCAGCAGTAAGAACAAAAGAAAAAGTACTAAATCAGAGATGGGCAAGACAGCAAGCACAATATGACTTTATGCGAAACTAAAATATCACATGAACACTTCAAGTACGAAAATATAGATTTGATCTCCAGGGGACAAGTGAAAAATCTGTACAAACATATATCGGAAAGCATATGAATGGAGAGAGAGAGAACAACAATTAAGGGAATTTTCATTACAGTGTTATTGAGGTATTTCATTTCAGAATCACTTCCAGCTCGAAGACAGAATGGATTAGAAGAAAGTTATCGATCAATGCAATCAAATGTGTCTATTTATCCATAATATCTTAGATTCAAAATGGGTTACAAAAAAATCTACAGAGCATGACAATTCATATTAAGACACATTTGTGTCCCTTTAATTAGTCAGACATTGTCTGCAAGTTATGCTAAAGTTAGCAAATAATTGCCACTTAGCTTCAATGACACATGCAAGCACACAGTCAGGAAAAATTAAAATTTCTAAAAAGCTTGGAAAGGAAAGCAACCATCTTTCCGTGTTCAAATTGTTGAATTCAATTCAATGGAAGCTGAAACAATTTTTCAGAATAATATTGATGAGAATTATCAGTATTGATGAACACTAGAGAGATGATAATAATATTTAATTCAAAAACTAAAAGGTACAGTCGATGCAAACAACTAAGACGAACTTGTGACACCTCATAGATTAAGGCTTTAAAATCCAGTATATTTCTAGATCAGGTATCATTTAGTTTGTAAAGCCATTTAACATGAGACTTAAGCAATAAAGGTACAGCAGATGCAAGCAACAACTAAGATGGATTTCTCACACTTATAAGGCTTTAAAATCTAGCATATTTCTCGATAAGGTATTTTTTTTTTATTTGTAAAGCCATAACATAAAAGATGTGTGCAATAAAGGTATAATAGACAAGCGAACAACTTACGGATCTAGCAGACTCAGACTCCGTCCACTCCATCCTTTAGTTGGGCTAGAAGCTACTAATGCTATAAGTACAGCCAATACAGCAAAGCAGAAAATCCTGAAAAGCAGAAACGATAACAGGATAATGAAGAATGTTTCGTGCTTACAAAAGACCAGAAAATTAACAATATTTTCTGCTCAGCAGCTGCGCCCTCTCATGTATTAAATATCTGAATAGCAACACTATTACAGAGGAATATTTAAGTACTATAAAACCAAAGAACATTAAAAAAATGATGCCTAATTTCTTCATTGGATATTCAGAACAGTAGTGTTCAACAAGAAATTAGAGAAGAGAGAGGCTTACAGCCCAACTGCTATGACAAGGGTGACTGCTACTTTGAACATTTTTGGCGTCAAAATTCCTTTGATATAATAAACAAGAGCCACGACATGTAGTATAATGAACACCTGAGTAAAATCATCAGAAGAATCATTTCTTAAAAATCTGAGAAAATTAAGGTTAAAAATCTGAGAAAACGAAAGGTGATATCTAGGTACGTGCCACCATAGAATACAATATAACAACTAAGAAAAGAAGCAGCCATGTGAAACATGTCTGTCACTATTGTTAATTTGGATTATGAAGAATTCCATCCACAACAAAAAGGAGTACATATGCCAAATACAAAATATTCCTTTTATGAATCTTGGTAGATTCGCTGATAACACCAAGAAACATTTTGCACATTTTATTTCACAGGTTACAAACCTAAAATGTGTACTTTCACACTTGTTTGTATAGTTTTAAGAATTATAAGGCATCCCTCCAGTTATTTGCTTTTTTCTTTCAAAAAGCATGCAAACAGCTATCCTGTTTGATAAAATAGTATGTCTTCTTCATTCTAATCCTAGAATATACTTGAACAAACCATGAAATCCAAGAATAGGTAATGAGAGATGGACAAGAAATCACTTCCACATGTTTTATAACTTATCTCTTTAATAGAAGGTTCCTACATTGAACTTCAATACTCTCTTTCAGTTAAAGTCGGAGGAAATCCATACCACATGCGAGCACAGAAGAACCGAAATGAGATTCCTAAGAATATAACTGTATTTGACATTGAATTGCAGCTGCAGCGTGTTGAGTTTCCTCTATTATCTGATATGTACTTCACACAAAGATAATAAACTAGAAAACCCTCAGAACTTGAATGATATTTCACAGGGAGCCTAAGTGCAGATAGAAACACAATGAATCTGCAAACAATTGAAGTTAAGACTGTAAAAACGCTTTGGAATTTGGAACCAACTAACCAAGAACGATGCAAAATGCTCAGATGTCATGACAGCATTAAAACCAACAACGGGCACCAAAGCTGCTAATAATGTTCCCAAGACAACCTACATGAAACAAAATTAAGGTGCTGATGAGAACAGTGATAAATCAGCCAAATATAAGTCCAGTGAGGCCAAACAAAGTTGTATGCTTCATAGTAAATAGATCATACAGAAAAGGTGAACTACCCTGAAAGTGTTACACTACCGAAACTGATTTCAAACTTGAACCATTTCAGCACCATGCAACAACATATGAAAAAATATTTGTAATTGTCATCAACCTTTTTAATCGACATTACAGAACTATCTCAAACTTTTTCTCCAAAACCTCTGTAGCAGGCCAAGAAGAAGAAGGAGAATGGGCATAACTAGTAAATCTTATTCGAGAGAGGCCAGTAATTCAGTTAAAAGTCTTACAACGCAGGATATTAATCTTATTCGAGAGAGGCCAGTAATTCAGTTAAATATTATAACTTGATAGTCAGTAGTATATAAAAAACACTACATTTGGCAAATAAGTTAAACTCCGATTCAGGAGGGTATGTAATTTTATGTAACGAGAATGTGTCTAATATACCTAATGGTTCCTTTATGAAACCAAAGGGATAAAAGTGAAAAAAGAGAAAGAAAGAAACAAATTGATGATATCCCTAGTAGAAATTGTTCTTTTCTTTTCCAATATAATATTTAAAGTGAGACGGACCATGAAGACACGATAAATTTAATAACAAGCTTAACCTAAGGAGTGGTTCATATTATCTAAAGCATGAATCGACAATTGTCATTTCTTACTTAGGCATATACATTAAGGAAATCAAGACAACTTGGTAGAACAGAGGCCTGTACGAAGAGCTATTCACAATACTCGTGTACTTGTACTAACCACTAGAACTCTGAAAACCACCAAGCTTAACCAATAATCAGCCTACCATGAGGAAGGAGTATCATTTTTCCTACAGAGATATCATAAAGAAAGGATGGATGTTTTTAGATGAGAAGCTAAAGACAAGAAAAGATTTTCCCTTACAAAGTGGCTCCACTGGATACATATAGGTATTGATAGTATTCATATCCTCTCAAACTTCCTCACATTCTTTAAGGTGTAAAAATATTCTGTAATCATAGTTGTGTCCAGATTCTTGCTCCAAAAACACAAACAGATGCATACACCATTTGCTTTAGTTTCTCATACAAAAGGTACTTACAAGAGGAGCATAAGCGATGTAGAGGCGTGAAGAATAGCGACCAGTTACAATGCATAGCAGCACATGCATTGGGATGAGATTTATAATAAAGGTGTACCCTCCCCAAGAGCAAACCTGAAAAAATATATGAACAGAAAGAACACTTTCATGAGCATGAAAAAAGTACGAAGATGGGCTGTGGTAAAAGAAGAGTAAGAACTTCAAGCAGGAAACCTACCATGTAAAAGTATGCTATTGCGTTTAGAGTAGCATAAAAAAGGGATCCTGTGTTCAACGTCTGCAATGAATGATTACAAGTGGTTAACAGAATTACTATATTTCAAGTAATCATTCTAAATTAGTCTCGAGAAACATATTAATCAGATCCAGTGTTAGTAACAAAAATTATTATTTTTACTATAAGGAAAATTATTAAGTGAGCAACGAAAAACATCCATTTTTCACCTTTACATAGAGATAGAAAGTGAAGATCAAAGCAAATATAGCCACTGCTTCATTGTCATAGCTGCCAGCTACAGATCGAGATATATATGATGGCACCTGCAAGAAGAGAAGCAAAAGACTTTTTGATTATCATGTCAGACTTCCCTGCATACACAGTTAGACAATACATACTGTAATATTTCTATTGCCATGCTCATAGAAAATATATCCATGCTTTCAAATATCAAAATCTCATGTTGATGCACAGTTTCAGCCTTCAGGAAAAATGGCCATGTCACGTACCTTATCAGAACAGCAATTTATTTATTCAAAAGGAAATGTTTACTGATCAGAAAATAGTTCATAAGCAATCTAACATAAGTTACCACATAAACAATCTAAAATCTAAAATAAAAAATAATAACGATATACTAATGATATAGCATTCTTAATAAATATTTCTTAAAGATGCAAAAATAACTGATCCATTTGTCCAAATAACTAGCATGATAGCTTTAAGATGGAATTGGGTAAATATCTCCTCCCAGGCTGCCATCAAGACCTTGAAAATTTTGCATAGAGTGTTATTAGCCCAATTACAATTTCATACTAAATTTCCAGTAGATACTGGAAAAAGTTTATGTATCTTGAATAAATCATAAATTCAAAACAAATTACTATTAGTTAGCCAAGCTGGATTGGATTTCCAAGCAATTAATTATACTTCAGTGATTCATGTCACTCTTTCTCATTCCATACTGTGCCGATACTGAATTCAACTGCTTATTGTGCATTAAATGCAGGTAACAACTCACCAGCCACACGAATTTAATATCTTATAATCAAAAGCTACAACATTTAGTTTGTACCAAGGAAAATAAATAAATATATATATGTGTGTGTTTGTGTGTGTGTATGATAGACAACGAGTTATTATTTATTTTAATTTAATCTAAAACTATATGTTTCTATTTAATTGAGAAATCTAATTCAAATACAAACCTAGCTTATCAAGTTTTCTATTTCAATTAGATTTTAAATTTATTTGTCTGTCTAAAACATATTGTCATTGGTTTAATTCATACTTCCAGTAAGTATGAGATTAATTGACCAAACACATTCATCTTTAAGGAGCTTCGGTTGGGGAGTTCCACCGCATAGAATTCTTATTTCTTTCCTCCACTCCCCTTGTATTAACTAGGAAGTTGCTAAACGAGATCAATATTTTATAATACGTTTTGAACATTTGTTACTAATACGCCAATGAATTTTTTTTTATACTATGAGTTATTTAAAACAAATATGCTTATATGCCAATTAACATATAATATTCAGTATGTACGCGTATAGTATTCAACTCATTAGCAAGTTACTAATTAACACGGGAACGGAGAGGGAGAGAGGGGATTGGACACCAAAAAAACTACAATGTTTCAATCAACAAGGATGCAATTATCATGGGTTTCAAAGTGTAGGCATTGACAATTTTGTATTCAAAACTACAAGAACGAAAATAAGTTTCATCACATTCTTACAGCTTGAGTACCATTTCAACTCTGCACATCTTTTATTAGCTGCTTAATAACCAAGATATCTCATGTAGAATCAAAAAGGCACGAACCAACTAAGATGCCTTCTGATCTCAGAATATCTCACTTAAAACCAAAAACTTGAATAAAAGAAATTATTAATCATATGTCAGCATACATGTCCAGTTAGCATGAATCATAACAAGAAATTATCTCTTTGTGAAGTTAAGCATAATAATGAACATAATTTCAAATGGAAGATACAACTATTCATGAACAAATCTGATAGTTGAAAAGATTTCAAACATCTTACGGACCATCACGTCTTAATTTAGGGTCTGAATCAGTTCGATAATCCATATGCATGTGAAGCAATAACAAAAGATAAGAGAATTACATTACTGGTTGTTGTCTTATCAGTATAGGTAAATACAAGATATTGTGATATTTAGATGAAAAAACTTTAACAAAGATAAGGATGACAAAATACCATGGCAAGAAGGGCTGCAGCAGTCAAGCCCGCACCAGTACCTTTGATTTCCTAGACAAAACAAACTTCATCAAACTCGATTGAAAGTATTTGCATTGAAGTCCGTCAACTTGGGTAGCACTCATAAAAACAGATGTCATAGATTTATAAAGAACCTTTGTTAGAAGGTATGTAGCCCATGAAGCAAAAGCTGAAAATATAGGAGCTGTAAACACACAAACTGTTTCCACGGATAGAGGGATATTCAGAGAATTAAATATCCTGCAGGTGAAACATCAAATGTCAAATTTAATCATTATAAAACAAGGAAAAGCAGTTACTAAAAACAGCTCGATCAAATTTTGAAGAACTCTAACCACATACAATGAAACTTCCCTTGCAGAAAATTGATATTCATAAAAAGCAATAATTTAAAGATCATACCTCCATAAAGTACCCGCAGTTAGTGTAAGTCCAGGGTAGACAGTTCCTCCAATCACACGTCCAAGTGGATACCTATCCAAGAATTCCAAATTACCTCATCACAATTATAACAGTATGCAATTGTAATGTTTCCTCAGAAAACAAAATTAGGTGATGCAAATGACAGAAATTACCATGTTCGATCATCAAACCAATTCCAGAAGTCATATACTCCACTTTTTACAAGATACTGCAATCAACAGGATTAATGTAACATCAGTTGTTTTTGTTTATTTAGGCATCAATACGCAAGGAAGTATGGCATATAGGGGAAAGAAGCACAATAGAGTAAATAATAGCCAGTTCTTTGTACAATGACGGGGTTAACACTAATTAAGTTAAACCCAATATTGCCAAAAGAAGAAAATTGAATCAGTATGTCGAATCAACATTTACCAATAACACAAAATTACAACATGTTGAAAGCATGTCGGTCCAACGTTGTGTAACTGGAAATGTATTCCAACAAAAATGATTTGCAAGATATGATGGACTCCTTTGGTACTTAGATGACCAACTATGTAATGCAAAAGCATGAAAAGGATAATTTAATGCATCAAAATCCCACTTCAAAAACACCAATCTTGCAGGCATCAAGCTATAGTTTCAGGGTATGCATGTACTATCTGCCCGTATTTAGAAGAGACGTTATCAGAGCAATTTAACATATTAAGAGCCATAATAAGATCAAAATGCTCTCTTCTATATTTATAACCCACGTTCATACGTAACTTTTTTCTCCAAAGTCCATCCCTCATTCTTCAGATCACCATATATGCTAGGTTTTAAGTGAATATTCTACATCTCCATTAATTTCATCCATCTGATTTTATACCTAATTGCCATATGTCTACTTGCTATAATACCATTCCAGACAAGAACCCAGATTTGAAGGACATTATATAAACTGATAAGGCATCCGAATCCAAACTCAAGCAACTAGTTCACAAGATTAAATCTTTAGAAAACTGAGTGTTAATATTAACCATGTGTTGGAAATACAAGAGACAATATCAGTATAGAGCAGAAATGCTATAACTATCACCAAAATAGCCATGAGCTATACTAGATGAGAACCTTACCAAGGTCAGTAACAAAAATATGAACTTTTCGTATCAGAACGGACATCGACAAATATAACAAATTTGAAGCAGTAATCAATTCGATTCATCTATAAGTAAAATTTGATTTCGCTAAAATATTATCTTTAAAATGCTCCACATTACAGGAATGGAGATTTGTATTTGAATTACATTAAAAATGAAAACACATTAAGTATTGGACTGTTTATAACCTCCTCACGCAACTCATCCACCATTGTTAGCATTTTAACAAATGCAGGCATGTAAATACTTCGGGTATCATTTAGCAAGTTGTGATATAAATCGTTTTCGATTGTTTAGCCCCATCAACATTGCTCAAAGTCACGTCCTCCCACCTCAGAAAACACGTAATTACAAGACATGGAAAGAACTATTCACTTTCCTGCACACATCTGATCACCAAGAACAGCATTGTTTAATAGATTCCATTAACAAAAAACAAGACGAACCTGCGTCACTCTATAATTGAAATAAGGATCGAATTCGTGAATCACACTCTCGTACTTAATCACCTGCGAACAGAAACATTTAATTAAATAAAAAACCCAAAATAATTAAAGCATAAATATCGTCGATCCTGCTCCAACTCGAGAAATCAAACACATAGCACGTGATATAACCGAAAGCATTTCGTAATCAACAGTTCCGATCGAGCATCGAATATGAAATTACAGAAATAAGCATGAAATAGGGAGGCGGATTTACTGAGAAGAGACGGATCGAGAAAGCTATGACGCCGATCAGTAAGAGAACGGAAAAGGAAAGCACATTTCCGAAAGCGTGACGGAAAGTCGCGGAATTGGAAGTCTCCTTCTCCGCCATTGACACCGTCGATTCAAGCTACACACAGTGAGTGTGTGACGATGAGACTGAAGGCGGGTTTTGTAGCAGTGGACTTGACTTTAGGACACTACTCGTTGGGCAGGCCGGTTGTGCCAAAAGACGAATATGCCCTTGGATACCATGATTCATACGTTTCGTCTTTCTTTTTTTAAGCAAGAGGGAAATTATTTTCTAACATCATTTTTCCAGAGGCTCCGTCCGATTTCATTTTTTCTCCGAAAAAATAAATTTCAAAATTTTTTAAAAATATTTCCTTTTAAAATAGAAAAAATTTAATTATAATAAGAACTATGCGCTTTTTTTGTTATGAATTGTACGAAAAAAATTCTTTCATGTATAATGCATATGTCGCTTCCAACTCGCTCGTGATTGGAAACTTTGAGTCAATGCTTCTAATAAGTCACTCTATGAGGGCTTTCCAAGAGTTGTTGGATTGGGCTTCAAAGGTAGTTCTTTATGAAATTTGAGGAGGTCTTTTAGGATAGTCTTTGAGGATAGTTGGTCTTTCGAACTCGAACTAGTCCATCCTTTGAATGGGCTCCCTTACGGTCTGTTTTTAGGCTCTTAAAGTGGATCTGTCTCGGTAGGGGCCTTCAATTAGGCTTGGATGGTTCGAGACAATGTGTGGTTGGAATATTTTACCCCTAATAAATAAAAATAGAACTTCGAATGAGTAGGGGCTACGTCTAAGCCCGCCTACACGCAATATTTATGCTTATGGATGAAATTTGCTTGCTAGAAGAAGTCGTGTTTGGTGTTCAAATCTATGCATGGTTCCTACCATGGACGATCGGTTTTTGATCAAGTTTTTTCTTACTAAACTTGTCCAATCACCACCAAATATGACATGCGAACACTATAAAACGCAAGAAATATAGCAAACAAAAATCAACAAGAGGTAATAATTGAATTGAATACGCAGAACATGAGAATTTGATAGATTTGAAAAGGGGTTTTCTAGCTCTATTTTGACCAATTAAAATTTATCTAAATGCCCTTAAATTGGACATTTAGACACTAGGAAGTACTATAAATATACAAAAAGTAGAATCATTCAAATCCAATACCTATGTTAGGAGATATTCCCATTGCAAAATTGATCAATAGCATATTCTACATTGAACCGGGTGTTTTTAGATTCAATTTTTGAGAAACTTGAAATTTAAGCTTTATATACTAGAATATATTAAGAAGTACTCAAGAAAATGAATGCCCCAAATCTGATATGTATATTCAAAGATATCTTCACAACAAAAACTAATCGATAGATAATGATGGATTTTAATGGCGTAATTTCAAACTTATTTTGGCCGAATGAAATTTCAACCAAATACTATGAAATTTTAACCCTGCATATTAGGAAGTACAATTATTACATGAATCAAGAATCATTGAATTTCATGACGCTTGAGGGATGCTCTAGTGGTGGAGACTCATGCATAAAGACCTTCCATATGAGAGGAGTCAATGGTTCAAATTCCTACTCCCCCATTCCCAACTAAAGAAGAAAGAATCATAGAATTTCATCAAGTAGAACACAAGATATAACTATTGTACTATAGCTTAGCAAATACATACGGGGATTATACGGGATTATGTCATCAAATTTATGTGGTTTTGCTATGATTTCTCACCCATACTTACAAATATAAATATACCAAAATATCCACGCACTCCTTATCATAGAAGGAATGTTTCTAACTATTTATATGATGCTAAAACATTGTAACACTAATTCAACCAAGCAGTGGTGTTGGAACATGGTGAACAACCTTTGTTATAGAATTCCCCCTAATTGCAGCTCCAATTTCGTGGCATTTTCGGTGAATTAGTAACTACGATATATATGAAAGTTATTATGATTAATAAAATACAAATAGTCTGGATAAATTATAGAAATCAGCACCCAACGATGGCTTCTCGAATCAGGTTTGACTCCCTCTTCTATTCTTTCTTTTTCGATTTTCCTCCTCTCTTTCATTAATCTCGCTCTACTTCTACCCCTCTCTACTCTCTAGTGCTTTTGGAATGGTAAAAGAAAGAATAAAATAAAAATAAGTATCTATATATGCATGCACGCAATGTATGATTGCATGAGTGTATAAGGGCCATTTGGTTTGTATTCCAAAAAGTAAATATCTTAAAAAAAAGTTATGAGAAGTCAGTTGCTTATAATTTTTTCAGTTGCTAAAAAAAAATGAATTTGAAAGAAAAAATATTCATTTATAATAAAAATTATGCGCATTTTTTAAGAAATAATATAAACTATGCGAAATTTCAAATAAATATACAAACTATTAAAAATTAGTCAAAAATATAGGACGACTTCAATTTTTCGGCATCAAAATACTGAGTGGGTGCGTCGTATGGGTGCGTCGTATTTCCACATCACTCAATCTTAAGCCACGTCATTATGATTTAAAATTTGAAGATCTTATTTTTATGTCATTTAAGATTGTCTGTTTGATGTACTTTTTTCTAGAAAACTACACTCCACTATTTTAAAAATGTGATTTCCTACAAAATAAATTCAAATTTTATCTTTGTTTTTTCTCTCTTCTCAACTAAAAATATGTCAACAAATAACTTTTCATCACTTTTTAGGATACTTCACTTTTTTTGAAAACAAATCAAATGTACTCTGAGTGACATGGAAATACGACGTGTTGACTAAAAAGTGATGGTTTGTTTTTTGAAAAACAAATCAAATGTACCCCAAGTACAAATGTACCCTAGGTGACGTACTCAGGGTACATATGATTTGTTTTTGAAAAAACAAATCATCACTTTTTAGCCATCACATCGTATTTCCACGTCACACAGGGTACATTTGATTTGTTTTAAGATTGTATGTTTGATGTATTTTTTTTAAGAAACTACATTCCACTTTCTTAAAAAAGTGTTTCCCTCCAAAATAAATTCAAATTTTATCTTTACTTTTTCTCTCTTCTCAACTTAAAAAAAATCAACAAACAACTTTTCATCATTTTTTAGGATACTTAACGTTTTTGAAAAACAAATCAAATGTACTCTGAGTAATGTGGAAATATGACGTGGTGACTAAAAAGTAATGATTTATTTTTTGGAAAACAAATTAAATGTACCCTGAGTGACGTGTGTATCTCGAACTCCACTGCTTGGTTGGATTAGCTTTACAATGTTTTAACATGATATAACTAGTTAGAATCATTCCTTCTACAGGAGTGTGTGGATTATTTGGTATATTCATATTTGTTAAGTATGGGTGAGAAATCATAGCAAAACCACGTAAATTTGACGACATAATCCCATATTTGCTAAAGTATAGTACAATAATTATATCTTCTGTTCTACTTGATGAAATTCATTGTTTTTTTTTTTAGTCGAGGGATGGAGGAGTGGGGACTTGAAATCTTGACCCTTCTCATTTGGAGGGTCTTTACGCAATGGTCTCCACCACTAAGGCTTTTCCGAAGCATCATGAAATTCAATGATTCTTGATTCATGTTATAACTATACTTCACAGTATGTGTTGAGGTTCAATTTTTATATCAGAATTGATTTGGAGCTATAGGTATGACTGTAATCGGACACCGCGACTTCCACGAAAGTTTATAGCCCTCCGGAACGGACTGGCTAATACTTTATATATACAAAAAAGACGAATTACAAGGGATTTTAGACAATCGGCGCCATAAGAATTACAGAAAATGAGCCATTTTGCAGTAGGACGCAAATAAGCTACATAATGAAAGTAAAGGTGAAGTGAGTGTGAATGATTGTAGCTGTCTCATCGCTTATTTATACATCATGTACAGGACGAATCTAAATAATCCCTAAACTAAGGACTAGATCGAAAATAAGCCGAGGGGAAATCTGTAAAGCACGGGAAAATTCGTTAGAGTCACGCTTTCAGTGCCATGCTGACTCAGCAAGGGGAATAATTCTGGATCCTTCTCATACATGCGCAAGCGTGTGATCAACATCGTGTGAATTTTGTGAGAGAGCTCGAGGATTTTAGGCCCGCAAGCATCGAGGACTAAGGCCTCTCGAAGTTTTCATCCTTACGAGTATCGAGGAGTCAGACTGCTCGATGGATTTCATCCTAGCTGTGCTCGTGGATCTTAGGCGCTCTAAGGGGTTGATGGCCACTGCTCGAGGTCTTTTCTGCCTTGGCCTGATTTTGGCTAGCGGTATCGGGCGCTTTGAGCGGTGGATGTCCCAATTTGATGGTTCAGAGATTTTAACCCTCAACAGTATGTAGTGTTAAAATTTCATAGTATTTGGTTGAAATTTCATTCGGCAAAAATAAGTTTGAAATTACGTCATTAAAATCAGTCATTATATGTCGATTAGTTTTTGTTCTAAAGATATCTCTAAATTTACATATCAGATTTCGGGCATTCTTTTTCTTCGGATGGTCCTGAGATTTGACCCTCAACAACAACCCCTTGTCTTTACGGATCAAGTCGATTGATTTGCGGAGATATGTAGATGGAAGAGTATCATTAGTCAAAATCTAAAGAAAATTTTATACCTGTTTCGTGTCTTGTGGTAATATTCGAGTTTGTCGTTCCAATGAATATCCTGTTTAAGACTCAACACAGTGAGAAGAAAATTTTTTCGACGAGTTAGGTGACTGTACCTCACTCGATTATTTGCAGAGTGTTCGATATTTTTGTTTTGTATTGGGAACTTGAAACGGAAGCGAGATGATAGGATATTGAGAAACAGGGGCTGTGAGAAATTTTAAATTCCGAGGGGATGTATTCCTATCTTAGAGAAGTTTATCCTCTGATCGTATCCATGCCCACCCAGAGAAGTCGCTTAAGGCTGTTGGAAGTTTATACTCCGTGATTATTTGGAAGCCACGCCCCCTTAGAGTTCTTCAAAGCATTTTTGTCCGTCGCCCCATGATTAGGTGGCTAAGGATCTTGCAGCATCCCGCGTATCGTGGAACGAATTTCATATACGGCATTGCTCAAGTTTTTGAACCAAAAGCGAATATTCATCGCAAGACGGGTCCCATATGCAGCATCGCTCAAGTTTACGAACCAAAAGCTGAAATTTATTGTGGGACGTATCCCATGTGCGACATCGCTCAGGTTTTCGAACCAAAAGTGGAATTAGATAGGCCTAGGGGGCTGCATGAAGGTTGTGAGTTTTTGCTCGATCGAGGAGCCAGGGGCCAGCTCGAGAGCACGAGTAGTCGAGAGAATATCGATATATACTGTCCGGGCAGCAATCCTGAGTATGCAGATCACAGTGATCGATTGTGTTTGAAATAGTAAAAAATCAAGCGGATCATAATCGCGAACTATGTCCAAAATGGATACCAAGAGATAAGCCATGGTGTCGATACACGACGAATAATGATAATTTCATAAGTATGATAAAAATCCATCGGTAGTCGTAGAGACAAGATTTTGGCATAGTAGATAATGGGTCTAGTGAGAAATCTGCATGACCGATTGATATATCATAGAGGAGGGCTACACAGCCACGAGTGTATACGAGTGCGAAATGCTTAACATAGCTGAGCATATATAGTCGAGCACAGTTAATCGGGTATAAGTAGTTGGGCATAAATGGTCAAATACTCGAGATATAATTTTGAATTCTGAGAGACCCAAAATAAGAAATCCAGATGAGAAAGCTATATAATTCTGGAGCAAAAGCATAACCCCTAGTATCGAGTAATCGGTTGTTGGTCTAGGATCGACGAGCATAAAAAATGGTTGAGCTCTACGCAGCTCTGAGTATCGATTACTCGATCGACATGTTGGATATGAGCATCGTTGAGTATCATGCGGTCCAAGTATGAAACTATACTCAGAAATCAAACAGTCTCGAGGGGGGTGACACAGCCCCGAGTGCAATGGATGGATAATTTGATTTAAATAATAAGTATAGAAATGTATCGAGGAGAGTATCTCTAGCGATTTACCCATAAAACGGTATCGTTTGGTTAGCGTCTTTTGGAATTCTGGATGAATATAGAGAGTCGCAAACCCTAGATCTCGTTACATTTTGAATTTCACAATTTCTTTGTGCTTTCTCTCTAGAATGGTACTCTCCTCTTCCAATGAGACTTAGATTCCGGTCAGTTACCCTTTTTTCCGTTTAATCCTAGTTTTTTCTTCGTTTCTCGTTTAGGAAAATGGTTCTTAGGGGTGCCTTACTTACTGAAGCATCAAAGGTGTCGGAGAAGACCATTCTAAAAAAACTTAGGGATTATGAGATAGACATAGATGAAAACTCTTACCTGATTCCTTCCACCTCCGATAGGTGTTACAACCCTCTGGCCGGCTACATGGCCTTTCCCACCTACCTTTTTAGGCATGGAATTAGGCTCCCCCTCCACCATTTTTCCATCCAAATCCTTGACCATTACCTGCGGAACCTGAATTTCAATTGACTACACTAACTGAGGACGACGAGTTCTTGATAATCGCATGCAATGGTATTTGGGACGTTTTGTCAAATCAGGAGGCAGTTAGCCTTGTACGACGAGAGCTCAGGTATCACAGCGACCCGCAACAGTGTGCTAAAGAGCTAATTAACCAAGCATTAATGCGGGATACAGGCGACAATGTTATAGCCATTGTGGTTTCTTTCTCCTCTACTGAGGTTCAAGATCC
>AYJT01020980.1:0-10984 GCA_001278415.1 Ocimum tenuiflorum | reverse complement strand
TTTTGAGCCGGGTTTATGTCCTTTTTACCCTATTATTAATATGCAGATGTTTTTGCCACAAAAATACAATCGATATGGGCTACATATGTTCGGTTTGTTTATCTATATTCTGCAAGCATCAGAAGAAATGCTCTACCTGTGGGTGAGTTGCACATATTTTCATTTATATTTCTATAATTCTATTACTTGTTTATCAGACTTTCTCCACCTCAATTCTTGTGATATATTCCTACTTGTTTATGTTCCATTGTAATGTCACACATCGGTTGAGAATCAAAGATTTTTATGCTTTAAAAAGTGGGCTGGACAGACTCTGTAACAACTTGGATTAACCATTTTGGAAATGCGATGATGGACCAAGTAGTTGTTAGCGGGGCTCATTGTGCCGTTGTATCGCTACGAGCTACCCCGTGGGCCTGGGGCGTTGCACCTATTCATTTTGATCCAAAAATTTTACTTTTAGTCTCATACTTGCTTTTTTGGTCCCACCAATTTTTTGCAATTTTAGTCTAAAAATTATTTAATTAGGCATTTTAAATTCCAATTCTTTGTATCAGAAAAGCTGATGAGCACGAGATTCACATTAGTAATTCATTAATCTTGGGATTGAAATTGCAAATTTTTGGATTTGAGACTAAAAACTAAATCTTTGGGATCAAAATAAAATGAGACTGTGTTCTATGACGACCAACTCAAGCGTGCCAAGTGTTACTCTGTGACGCATCTTAACCTTATTGTTGTGATGATGCAGATCAGTGTTTGGCCAGGCCCCAACGCAGGACTCTTCGACACCGGATCGGAAGGGGAAGACTCCAATGGATGTTTAGGTTTAGACTCAATTCTGTTTTATATAGTTTTATGATGCTTATTGCCTTTCGAGCAGTTGTCAACGTTTTTTATTGTTATTTTTTTGAGTTAGGGATAGGAAGAGTGGGAATCTAACCTTAAATCTCTCTTATTTGAGTCTTACATTTGAATGTCCATCATTACTGTTCCCGAAGGAAGGCTTTTTTATGGTTGTTCTCATAATATAATGTGTACATTTGTCATATATATTTGAAAATTTTAACAATTTTGATCCGATGTTATAATTTTGTTACCATTAATAAATTCTTTACTTGGTAGTTTTAATGTTTTAATCTAATATATTTAATTGCTTACCTGGACGTATACTTTTCGTTTGTTTAGTTATATTTGTAGTAGTTTTGTAGTCTAATTATTATTTTTTTTACGATAGTTTGTAATCTTATTATTGATGATTTCAAAACAATGTGTGAACTAAAAAATAGTCGTCTTATATTTGTACATAGAGGAGGTTTTCGATTAGACTACTTAAATGATTTTAGAAGGTTTTGGTTTAAAATTTAGGAGGGATATGAGTTTGGATTTAGGATCTAGGATGGGTATGAGTTTGGATTGATGAAAATGAACTATTTAAATTTACCTAAATTATTTAATTGGTCTAATGCAAGTTTTTGTATTGTGTATATATATGCTAATGTGTTTTAATTCTTGTTCTTTATGGCGTGAGGCTGAGCCCTTTCTTCTCTCTCACTGTAATTGGAAAAGAAAAATAGAAATGCTCAAAAATGACATCTGCAATCTGCAAAAGAGAATTTGGTTTCTAAATACAGCTTATCAAGATCACATTAAAGCTTAACATAACAGTCGATGGAAGCCGGTTCAAACTTCTTCAGTCGCCCCCATCCGTAGTCATCGAAGTGTGTCATCCGATTCCGAAATAATTTAGTTTTTTCACTTTTTTATCGTAGGATTATTTTTCAATAGTAAAAAAGTACAGGTTCTGATCCTATAGGGATTTAATAATTTTGTTTTTAAATTTTAGACTAGATTTAAAACTAAGTAAATATGCGTAGAAGGTCTTCAGCATGGATAAATATATGGGCCTTTTCTTTTAGAAAACAGTCATATCCTTGAATTTGAACTTTCAAATTATTAATTGTGAATAACTATGTTTGATAATATATTACTTCGTTAAGCTGTTTTACTTTTTAATTAGGTCATGTAGATCGGGAGATCGTTTATGTACATGATTACAATTGTCGTTGGGAGTAGAACAATTACAAATCAAATTTTATCATCAATTTTAATTTTTTGTGCTTTAGTTTATGAACATTATGTGATATTCTAATATTCAATTAGGATATATAACTATTTTTAGAATGCAATTATAAAATAATCAATTTTTTATAGTTAATAATTAACAATAATTGGAAATAATATTATGTAACATGTTAATAATTATTGTATTTTGAGTGATGTCAAACACCAGTAATATAAGACTAAGCTTAGATGTAATCCTTGTATATGAATAATTTGTAATAGCTTAGGTCTAAGGAGAGTTGAAAAACGAAGATCAAGACCGCAGCTGAGTCTATCCAGCTGTGGACATTTCAAGACCACAACCGATCAAGTCAATTGTGAGGAACACAACTGACAGTTCAAGTTGAACTGACAACTGAGGGAGACAAGTTGACTCCCATAACTGACTGTAGAAGTAAAATTGACTTTCAGTTCAAGAAAAGTTCATAAGAATTTTTCAGAGACTTCTCAGATTCATATCTGAGACAAAACCCAACCGATCTACATTCGTGAAGGAAACTCAAGCCTTCAACCTGCAGAACGAGAAGCCTATGAAGCGGATTCTGGTAAAACTTCAAGTTCAGCCGTGCCTGTGACTGAGAATAAATGAAGTTCTCCATTAGAGAAGATAGTTGATTGTAACCCATGTTAACTCACCATGTATAATTACCTATAGCGGATTTCTCTTCGTAGAGAAGGAAGAGATGACGTAGAATATTTGCATCCGAACCTCTATATATCCCGTGTTATTTACTTGCTTTCTGTACTTTGTTTATTCTATAAATGATTTGAAACCTAGCTACCACCTGTAGCTGGAGTATAACTGCAAGAAAACCTACCTACTCATTGACAAAAGTTTTCAAAGAGCCAGTTGTCTTGTTCACAAGTGAGCTGAGGTATTTATAAGGGTCTACTAATTCCACAATTATTTCCTAACGCTTCCGCAATTTATTATAAACTCTAATTTAGGATCAACAAGTGGTATCAGAGCAGTTGGTCACAAGACTAACTGTTTTGAGTCACTTGGACCAGATCCATATTCCTTATAATTATTGCGAGCAGGATTTTGGTTAATATAGTTAAGAGATGGCTTCAACGAGATTGCCCAAGTTTTCGGCGGAAAACTATACCAGCTGGAAAAGGCATGTCAAAGCTTATCTGCTAAGCCAGCATGAAGATATGTGGCAGGTTATTGCTGAAGGAGCGATCAAAATTGAAAAGATCAACACCAACCGCCAAAACAATGATCAACCAGAGTATATAGAAATGCCGCATGCTGAGTGGACTGCAGAAGATAAACGCCAACATCAACTGGAATATCTAGCTCAAGACATCATCTTCTTAACTCTTGACAAATATAGGATGAAAGATATTGCAAACTGCGAGTCAGCTAAGCAGATATGAGATTTTCTGGAGGAGCTGTGCAAGGAATCAAACCCAATCACCAGAAACAAACTCCAGCTATGAGTTGAAAAATATGAATCTTTTGTCATGCTAATTGGTGAATCTGTCCAGGAGATGGAGGCCCGATTCAACTCCATTGTAAGTGAGCTGACAACTCTGGGTGCCAAATACTCGGTTGCTGAGTTAAATGCAAAGATCTTGGCGAGGATGCTAAGAGAGGACTGGTTTCTAAAGGTCATTGCTCTCAAGGAACGATTTATCAAAGATGTCGACCAAGAATGTGCTTGCATCTCTTCGAGACCACACGGATTTGACCTAGCTTGTGTGAATGAGCATGAGTCAAAGAAGACTACCCAACAGTCATCAAAGCTGGAGGATGTGGCCCTATTTGTAAAGAAAAACTTCTCACCTCTCAAGCCGCAGCGACAACAGTTTACAGCGCCAATTGCTGCACCAGCTGATAAACCCTCATTGTCAGCTGAGAAATCCCTAGCCAATGCCGTTCAAGAATTGGAAGAGCAAATGCATATCCTCACCAAGAAGTTGGAAAAAGGCCAGAAGCAGAGTCCAAGCAGCATCTCAAGAGGAAAAGAAGTCGGAGAAGCCGCAGTTCTCAAGAAGACAACAACAGACATGCTTCGAATGCAACTCTCCTAACCATCTCAAGTTTGATTACTCGAAGGTAGGAGAGGAGGTGCGAGCCAAGCTGAAGAAATTTTCCAAAGAAGAGTGTCCAAGGCATATGATCAAGCCATGCTGACTAGAACTGAGATGCCAGACATTCCCTACGATGACAACAATCTAGATTCTGAGTCAACTGCCAGTTCAGATGATGATGAACCATTGGTGGCATTCATGGTTGATGTCAGAATGGAAGTGATTGAAATAGCCCTAACCTCAACTAAGAATGAGGTAATTGACACTTCCTTGACGTTGCATATGTCTGAGTATGGAAATGAGGACTTAGAGTTATGTCATTCAAACTCTAAGGACCTATCTTTAGAATCTCTATCAAAGGATTTTGATTACATGTGCACACTACAAAGTCAAGTCACTCATGAAAATGCTTCCTTAAAGGAGCAAATTTCCAAACTAACTGTCGAGCTGAACAATGCTCAGTCATTGAAGGCAGTTAACGAAAAACATAGGAAGGAAAACTCAGCTCTAAAATTTGATTTTAAAAACCTCACAATTGAACTGGAAACCCTAAGAACGAAAAACCTCAAGCAAGAAAAATTTCTTTCTTCTTTTAACAAAAGCTCGAGAGATTTAGAGCACTCGATCAGTCTTCAAAAGTCTAGTTTTCAAAAAGGTGGATTAGGTCATGATCCATCAATTCTGAATGATAAAACTAATTTATGCACAAGAAAAGGCAAAGAGAAGATAGTGTTTCGACCAGCTGAAACACTAATTGGCCAGTCATCTAAGCCAGCTGTAGTTTCCAAAGCAGCCCAGCTGAAAGGGGTTCAGCTGCCCTCCCTAAGGTTGTTCAGTTGAAGGAAGCCCAGCTGACTAGGGCACCAGTTACTTCTCAACCCAATTATGCTAAGGCTAATTGGAGACACCCCAGGTTTGGAAAACCTAACCGGAGACCCTCATCCAGCCAACAATTGCAAAGGCAAGTACTCAGGATACCTGAGTCCAGTTGGAAATATTGAAGGGCTAATCGCCAAGGGTTTGGATTTAATCTGAAGAAACCCAAGGCAACTGTCAGCATGTACCCAGGGTCAGACCCTAGAGGTTTTGCTAAGAACGCAGTTCCCAAGCAAAACTCACACACAAATGCACATTCTGACATGAAACATCATAACCGTGTGTATTTTGAGAGAAGAATGAAAATGAAGGAAGTGAAACAACCTACCCAGGTGGTCAAAGGCTTAAAGATAAAACAAGGGCACCTAAATATTCTTCTCTGTGACTGCAGGTCGCGGACATGAGCAGCCAACCGCAGAACAACTCAAATATTTAGATTCTTGATAGTGGTTGTTCAGGGTACATGACTGGCATCACAGAACTCATGTCAGATCTCAAATCAGTCAATGGGCCATTAGTAATTTTCGAGGACAACTTCAAGGTCAAGATCGTTGCAACTGGAATTGTAACAATTAATGGAGGAACTTTGCATGGAGTCTCACTTGTGAAAAATCTCAAGCATAATCTTGTAAGCATCAGTCAAATTGGAGAGCATGAATACAAGACAATATTCGCTAAGAATTAGTGCCAGATCAAGAACAAGATTCCTAAGGAAGTAGTACTCAGAGGAATCAGAAAATGAGGACTATACATAGTGGACTGGGAGAGTGGCAGCTCTAGCTCATGCCTTGTCTCCCGCAGCTCTACAGAAGTCAGCTGGCTTTGGCATAAAAGATTAAATCATTTGAACTTCAAGACCATCAACTACCTGGTGAAGCACAACCTAGTTGAAGGACTGCTAATTGAAGTATCAACGAAGGAAAGAGTGTGCGAAGCTTGCCAGCTGTGTAAGCAGACTAAGGCTTCATTCAATGGAAAGACCATGGAGCCCAGCACTCAAGAGTTTTAGAGCTTCTTCACATGGATCTATTCGGACTAGTTACTCCCTAATCAGTTGGAGGAAAGAGCTATACCCTGGTGGTTATAGATGATTTCTCAAGGTTCACATGATTGGAGTTTATGAGGAACAAAGCTGAAGTGAAGATTGCACTACCAGTGTTGATGTTGAAGGTTCAGAATGAAAAGAGCTGCACGGTTACAAGGATCAGATCAGACAATGGAACAAAATTCTGCATTGGGTCAGTCATGGACTTATTTGCGGAACAAAGAATCAGTCATGAGTACTCAGCTCCGAGGACACCATAGTAGAATGATCATGCAGAAAGAAGGAATCGGGCCCTGAGGAAGTTGTACGCACAATGCTATCTGAGGCAAAGATTGATCAAAGCTACTGGGATGAAGCAGTCAGCACAGATTGCTACACTCAGAATCGCAGCTCCCTCAACCTAAGGCTGAATAAAACACCCTAGAGGTGTACAGGGGTCGTAAGTCTTCTCTAACTCATCTCAAAGCTTTTGGATGCCCATGTTATATCTATAACAATGAGAAGTCAAAGTTGAACATTTTTTTCTCTTAAAGCTGATGAAGGTGTATTCTTAGGTTATGGATACCCCTTTCACAAGGCGTTTAGGGTGTTTAACAAGACAACGCTTCTTATGGAAACAACATTCAATGTTATTTTTTATGAGTCTACTTTAGTGCACAGGAACACTGCAGAACTGACTCTGAGTTATCCAGATAAGGACTCAGTTTCCTCAGCCGATGTCCAAACGGCTGAAAGGGTCTGTGATGCAGAAGTTATCGCTAAGACCTTAAAAGAAACCTCAATCAACAACACAACTGAAGGTGCAACTGAAGGAAGGTGCTCAGCTAAAGGAAGTGCCTCAGCAACTCAACCAGTTCCAGCAGAAGACCTATCTACAGCCACAACTCGAGGAGAGAAACTTGTGATGGAGGAAACCACTGGAACTCCAGTTCTTAAAAGAAGAACTATGACGGAGGACTTGCAACTGGATGTCATTTCAACTGACAACCTGGTTGATATCTTAGCTGCGGTTGCACCTATCAATGCAGCTGAAAATCAGCCAAAAATTCGGTGATAGTCATCTGACCCCCTCTTTGGCGAAAAGATCACTCAGCTGAAGATATCCTAGATGATGCAGCTGATCTAGTTCACACAAGGTCTTGGGAAGCTTTTTTCACCTGCTTACTTTCTCAAATAGAGCCTTCCAAGCTGGAGGAAGCCCTAACCTCTCCTGACTGGATCTTAGCCATGCAAGAAGAACTGACTGAGTTTATTCAAAACAATGTCTGGTACCTGGTAGATCGTCATACTCATCAGAAAGCGATAGGTACCAAGTGGGTATTCAAGAATTAGAGAGATGAAAATGACATTGTTACCTGCAACAAGGCGAAATTGGTGGCTAAGGGATATGCACAATATGAGGGCATTAACTTTGATGAAACATTTTCCCCAGTCGCAAGACTTGAAGCCATCAAATTGTTTCTTACCTATGCTGACACTTGATGAAAAATGGAACAAATTAACCCCACAACTTACAAAGGAATTATTGGGTCACTTTTCTATTTGACTGCCAAGCGACCTGACATCAGCTATAGAGTTGGAGTATGTGCAAGATTCCAAGCCAATCCAAAGAAGTTCTATATGAATGCAGTTATAAGCATTGTTCGTTATTTCAACGGAACTGATACCCTTGGAATCTGGTATCCAGGGATGATAGCTTGGATCTTAAAGGCTACTCAGATTCAAACTTTGAAAGATGCAAAATTGATCGAAAGAGTACCAGCGGAACATGCCAGTTCCTTGGTCACAAGCTGATTTCTTGATTCAACAAGAAGCAACATTCTATTGCCACCTCCACAGCTGAAGCCGAATATGTAGCTGTAGGCAGCTGCTGTGCTCATATGCTTTAGATTAAGTAGCTGTTACGAGACTACAAAGTGTCAACTGAAGTTGTTCTTCTCTTCTGCGACAACAATAGTACGATTGCCATCACCCAGAACCCAGCTCATCATTTAAGTACGAAGCATATTGACATTAGACATCACTTCATCAAAGATCATGTGGAAAAGAATGATGTGTCAATAGCTTACACAAAAACTGAGGACCAACTTGTAGACATCTTCACAAAACCCCTTCAGGAGTCCAGATTCAAGGAGTTGTTGTACTCAACTGGGTTTACTAGAACTGGACATGCTAGTTGAAGAAGGAGAGTAAAAATTTGTCTAAGTATAGGACATCTGAGTCTCAGCTCTCAGCTGTCAACTATCTTATTGAAGTTGGAGGGTAATTGAGTCCAAGCTCTCAGTTACTATTACTTATTAATAAAGTGATGTCGAACAGCTGAGTCTTAGCTCTCAGTTGTCCAGCTGAGAACTAAGAACTGACCGAGGATACTATCAACTATCAAGTTGATCACTCTGAGTGGGATGCCTGAGAATTGATCAGTTGTTAGTTACTTAGTAGGAGGACAGCTGAGTCCCAGCTCTCAGCTATGTAAAGATTTATGAAGTATATTGGTCAGCTATCTCATAACAGAACTGAGTCCCAGCTCTCAGTCTCAGCTGACATTGATGGAACTAAGTCCCAACTCTCAATCAATTGATCTTATACTTAGGTGGGACTTAGTCTCAAGGACATTTAATTCTCCAACTCATACGTCGTTTAATTCAAATTTGAATGACATAAATGCGTATTAAATGCTTCTGAAACCGACCGCATCGAGTTCAAATAGGAAGCTGCCACTTGCAAAGATGACTAACCACGATCATCTGGCCGGACAATCACCTCTGCATAGTGATATAAGTCGATAAATCCTGATTGTTGATATTCCCTTTTGATCTCAACCGTCCATCAACATTCAATTTTTTTGTATAAATAGGAGCTCATTACCTTCGATCATATTTTCCATCTTCCTCAATCTACTGAGCCCTAATTTTAAAACCCCCATTAAAGAACCTTCAAGCTATTTTTATTTCTAAACCACATTACACATGGCTCATGTATCAGAAAACCAAAATGCCCGTGATATCCCTGTTGCCATTCCTTTGGCACAACTGGTGACTATCTCCCGATCGAATCATGATCCCTTATGCACGCAGAGCTAGCTCCAAGTGCAGAAAAATAAGATCTTGAACCTCCCTCTTCTCAAAAAGCAATACAAAGACTACCCGCAGCCTATTCTCGACCTTGAGAGGAAGTTGCTGAAGGAAACCATCTTGTAGTTACTCACTTCTGCTCCAAGGAGGTTTTATCCCAATTTGGTGGCCGAATTCTATCGCGGGGCTATCATCTCAGAGGATGAGAGGTCCTTCACTACCAAAGTCTATGGAACGAAGATCACGATTTCTCAAGCCTTTCTCATAAAAGAGTTTGGTCTCTTGAACAAAGGTAACTCCATTTTCACCAACCTGGATGAAACAGACGAGCCAGAGAAGAAACACTAGCTACGATGGAAGGATATAGAAAAGAAGGCCCAGATACAGTTTAAAATGCAAACCCCCAAGGTTCATTGAAAGACATCTATGAACTTCTGCTAGGTGTAGTAAACAAAATCTCGTCTACGATCTGGGGACAAAGTCGGAGTTTTCCTCAAAGAAATACAAACCAATGATGGTGATCGACGATGGAGTGGAGGCAAACTAGGCTGAGTTTGTCTTCAGCAAGCTGTTGGAAAATGTCCACTGAAACGAAGGAATAAAAGAGAACCACATGTTCCAAAAAGATGTCCAGTTCGGACTGACCATCAGCTATCTGGCGGAAAAATTGTAACTTGCTGTTGGGAAAGGAGAAGAGCTGGGGGTCTAGGACTTCATACCTCCCTCAGTCACGGAAAAGCCTCAAAGGAATGTTAAGGCCCCCCAAACCAAAGAAGCCAATTGTAAGAACAACTTCTGATGAGGGTTATAAGCCCCCTCCCAGCCACGATGCAGGGGGCATAATGATCGCAGTTGTGGAAGAATCGACTACCAGGTCTATGATGGCTAAGAAAGGCTCAGTTGCCCAGACAAGAGGTGAGGATACAATGTTCGATGAACTTGACCAGGTACTTCTACCCGAGCCAAGAAAAAGTCACTGGTATATCTTTGTGCCAAGGAGGCAACTCTAGCTGCAAAGAAGGGCAAGCAGCTATTAAAGAAGCTAGCTACCAAGACAACAAAGAAGCAGAAATGAGTCTTCTCGGACTATCTCGAGGAGCCCCATGAGAAGACAAATGGAATATTGATTAAAGAGCCAGCTGCAAGGAGAGCTGCACAGAGAGTGTCATCAAGAAGCTCCAACTCCTCTCTCAACAGGATATTCGATTAGACAGTTGGATCTGCCAACCAACCTAGTATTCTCAAGGACAGTACTCACCATTCATGGGACTTGTGCGAAAATCCTTTTTCAGACGATCCATGCATGGGCAACCGGATTTTGGTTCCAACAACAAGACTGCCCTGCAGTCATTTCCAATGCAAGAGGATAATAGATTGGTGCCATCCTATTTGAGATTTTTCAGTGGACAACTCAGATATTATAAGGTGAAGCCGAGATGCAGAAGAAATGATCGAAATGAGTGCTCAATCTTGGCTGGAGATTGTGATTCAGGAGCTTGAGAGAGATGACCATCCTTAATACAACTGTGTAGGAATGCGGAAACTGAATCATATTCATTTTGCCTGGATTGGATTTTGGGTACCATAACTTATCATACATCAGTTATTTCGCCTAGCATGCATCTAGAAATTGTAATTACATCACATAGGAGCTGCAGAATTCTTACCTGCGAATTTGGTGTAAATATCATCCACGGACGTAGAATTTGACTCCATAATTTGGATTCTGAGTTGTATCCCTTATCTGATTTCACGTAGTCCGGTACTGACAGAACGCGAAATCTCCGCCTGGAGTCCAGCACTATAGGCGTTGCCCCTCTCACTA
>AYJT01020975.1:0-23464 GCA_001278415.1 Ocimum tenuiflorum | reverse complement strand
AATCTAGAGTTTATAAATGATACACAAGGCATCTATTGTGAAGCATGATTTCATTGAAAATGTCATTATCCCACAAAGAAGTTAATGGAGAAATGGTAGACTGGGATCTCGTATAGGTGCCTAAGTGGGTCCCAGTATATAGTTATATGAACCTACCAAATATATGATGTTACTTTATTTTAGTTGGCTTAAAGGATCCTTTAGTCCCATATGATGCTACATCCCATATTACATTATTGAAATTATCAAATTTTATTTACTTTTTTTTCTTAAATGTTTATTTCTTGTAGCTTATATTAATTTTACATTTATTAAGTAGGTTAATCATACCCAACAAGGATTTATTATAATTTATAGTATTTAATTTTAAACCCTTGTTGAGTATGACCTACTCTACTAAAAAAATGTAAAAAATAATATAGAATACAAGAAATTAAGATTTAAAAAAAATTAAAATTAATGAATTCGATGATGCAGTAGAGGATGTAGCAACATATGAGAGAAAGGGATCCAATCCCCATTTGGCTAGGCTCACAAGTACTTCTGCCCTCGAGATATAGCATGACTCTTTCGTCTGCTTGGTTATGGTCTGAGTGGCACATCCTACTCCAAGAATAATTTGTATCTCTTTCTGAAGTCCGTCATCTTTTTATATTTTCATGCTGATAAATGACAGTGAGATGGGCTCACTTAACATATCTTATGACATGTTTTATCTGTCCAAACCATTTTAAATAAGTTTTGAGTTTCTTCTGTGTCCGAACACTTCTACAGTTTCTGCTGACATGGCTCATGGAGTTCATCCCAACTTTATGGATAAGCATGAAGAAAATCACAGGCCTGTGTTGCAGAAGGGGCTTGTAATAAAGCATAATGCCAACCAACGTTATGCTACAAGTGGAATTACGTCTTTTCTATTCAAGGAAGTTGCTAAAATCCACAATCTTCCCACCCAGGTTATTATCTTGAGTTAATTTCATGATTTATTGATATTTGTCCAGTAACCTTGTCAGTGTTTTGTTAACCAATTTATCAGTAGGTGCATGGACAGTTAAAAATACAGTGATACATTAATCAATCCCAAGGATTGATATTCAGCGAAGCACCAAACCACATAATTTTCTTGCACTATCTAACAACCAAACTTAAAAAGAAATAATTAACTAGTGCAGGAATGCAAACTAAGGAACTAACAGAAATATGCCAACATCAATCCTAGGTATCGTACCCCTTCAACATTATTTATGCAATCAAATTTTATTCCCTTTAACCAATTTAATCCAATTATTATGGATGAGAAACCAACTATAGTTTATTTTCAAAAGGTAGAGTTGTGAAGTATGGACATGCCAATCACGTGTTCAGTCTCATAACACCCACCGTCCTATGGGTTTAATCACTGTATGGTCAGCCTCCGCTTAAGCGGTATCTTATATTACTAATTCCTTGACCTTTAGTTGGTATCTCTCGGGTTAATTACTCACTCTTATGCAAGTTCTGTCACAAAATCTCAACAAATGCGGATTTCAAATTAAAGAACAATGGAAGAAGGGAAAACTAAAACTTAAAAAGAGAAAACACCGTCAAAGTTTCCTAGCTGTTGAATCAAGTTGTTTAGCAAGACCTGCTAAACAAGAAAAAAATAAAGGAAAACAAATTGTAAACATAAAAACCAAAAGATTGAGGTCATCAATCTTTGTTTTGTGGTTCTTCAAAGCCTCCTACTTGGGCTTTGAATTTTTATCTCTGAAGTAGAACTTTGAAGCCTGGGAATAAAATATAAAGCCCTTATTTTGTGCACTGGAGAACTTATATTGTGTTCGAGGATTTTATATTGTGTTGGCAAATTTGAGCACAAAAAGAGGTGGAAAAGGCTGAAAGTCTCAAAATCTTTCATAACCCTGCATAGTGAGCCGACCGACTCATTAACATTGTGTCCAAGTTGGCCAACTTGAACAAGTCGGTCGATTCTCGCAAGCTATGCTTGAGTTGACCAACTTTGTAGTCATCCATTCCTCGTGTTGACTTCATCAAATATATAGCACTTACTGTGTTGATTGTCTCGATATTGAGTCAGTCAGCCCTGCATGTGTCGACTGCCTCAAATTCACATAATTTCTTTCTGATCGACTCATATGAGTGCCGATTGACTGGGGGCCATAAGTCAAGTAACTGTTTTCTTTGGCTCGATTGATTTACATTTACACAAGTGTGCAAGACGGTCGACTTTGCACTCTTAAAGTTTTCTTCTTTTCTTAATGAGTCGGCGGATTTCAAGCTCTTCTTGTGATGACTTAGTTGATTTATTTGCCTACACGTTCCTCCATCCTTTCTTCTCTTTTCTTCTTCTAATTCCCATGCTTATCCTATTAACATCAAATATCGACAAAACAAGAAAACAGTTGTATCATCGAATACAGATGAACAGGACCAATAGTTACAATATAACACGTGCTATATTCAAAACAAATCCTAAAACCCTTTAAAAACATGCCAATTTGCTACTGTCGAATCCAAGTTCCTAGTTTCTTGATTGGTCATTCGGGATTTTACAATATAGCCTTTAACTTCATAGCAAGCTGGCCTTGAGCAGTATTAGCATTTTATACTTAATGGTGAATTACCTGGATGTCTTTTTAAAACCTAGAAATATGTATCATACTTATTTACAGAGGCATGAGACTCGGAAAATTATTGTAGTTCCATTATACATTACCTACTGTGAAATGAAGGAACAGATATGGTTCTTCCTCCTGTCATCTTTCACACAAAATATGCCTGTGAATACCTTGCCCCTTATTGTAATGTGAAAAAGGTGCTTATTATGGCAGGGCTTCTCTTTGTTCTGTCTCTCTCTTATTTCTAGAAAGGAAACCTGTGTAGTTAGTTGCTGAAATAGCTAAGAAATTAACAGAACTAGTTAAAACTTCATTTCTAATTTTGACCTCTAATTCTCAACCTATTTACAAGAAATATACATAGAACCGCTTTCCAATGTCTGAAGAACTGGTGTAAAACATTCAAGTAGAAATTATTCTCTGGTTTTTCCTTCGAAAACCTTCTTGTATTAGTTTTTAGCGTAAATGTCCGTATCTTTGTTATTTGCATTTGCTTTTCATCCTGCTAGTGGCCAGTTTTCATCAAGAGAAAAGTGTATCTATCTAGTTTAGTTTGCAAAACCTATTTTTATCTTATGTTGTGTACCGCATAGTCTTTATACTCACTACACATCCTAGACAATGTTTCCTATTGCATACATTCCTTAGTTGATGGGGTTGAAACACAATGTTTGATTCGTGGTTTCCAAATGAATTTTTGGGAGTGGTCCCTATATATTTGGGGATCACCCAAATTCATATTCATTCCCTCAACTATCAAACACATATGCACAATGATTAACGACAATTAAACCAAACGCCACCTGAATCCTTCTAATGTGATAAAGCTTTTTAAATAAGCAGGATTACATACAATAATAATATACTGGATTGATGGGTGGTGGGAACATTTGGTACAACTCGCAAATGTTATTCTAATTGATATCTGACGCTATCCTCACCCAATCCTTGTGGTGGCACTCGTTTAATTTATGCAGGAGTTTGTTGTGAGAAACGATATGGGTTGTGGTTCCACTATAGGTCCCATACTGGCTTCAGGAGTTGGAATTCGTACAGTTGATTGTGGCATAGCTCAGCTATCCATGCACAGGTTGGATTTAAGAACAAGCTCTAGGTGGAAATTCATTTTGCTTTCCTTATCCATCTTTTGTCTATCCATTTGGCAGCGTAAGAGAGATATGTGGCAAGGAGGACGTGGACATCGCTTACAAGCACTTCAAAGCATTTTATACAACATTCTCGAGCATCGACACAAAGCTAAACGTGGATTTCTAGCTGAAGAATAAATAGGTAGGGGCTTCCAGATGACCCACATGATAAAATTCATTTGAAGGATATTCGAAGAAGTTGCTCACCGCCACTGTTTTTTCTGTTTGCTCTTAATTTTGAGCAACTTCGTTCTGTTTCTGTGAAAACAGAAATAGCTATTACAGAAGAGGTGGAAGTAACAACTAAACAGAAGCCTGAACATTAGGCAGGGAACTTAAAATATCTCGAAACCCATGTTTAATTCTGTATCTGGGAGCGTGGTTCATTGCACTTGTGAGAAGTAGGCAGCTCAATCTCATGTTTTGGCATTCGCTTACTGCTTCGACCCGGATCAGATAGCAAGGCCTGGTTAGGTAGGGTTTTCCATGTACGCCTGCCCGAGTTATGCTGAACGTCATTTTGTCTTGCTACAAGACGGACATTAAAGCATGCTTCATCAGTTCTGTTATTCTGTTGAAATTGGTGGATGCAATTCCTTCGATTATTCGGATCAACATAATTCCACTTCATAAACAAACAAGGCATGCCTCAGGAACTCCCGGCATCTTTCTACTAATTCTCCACCTCAACTTTCAGATTTTTAAACCTAAATCTAAAGCAATTCGTTGACTCCATAATACTTCTCAAAATGTGAACCTGTTACACATTGAAACTTTTAATGTGACTTGTGAATAATAATATATAAAATGTAGGTATATATATAACACGTGAAAGTGATGATATAAGGGTAAATACTTAATTATCGTAGCCGTCATCATTTTAGAACTGCAATTTTGACAACTGCCATGCAAAATACTGGAGCGGAAAGCATTAGAAGTAAACCAAGGTAAAAGGTCAATTAACTGCGAGTAAACAGTTGAGCATAAAGACAAATCATAATCAGAGGTCTAAACAAAATACATTTAGCCAACAAACAGACGGCAACATCCTCACCGACACATTCTTCATTCTACCTCACATATACTGCCAGCCATATTTGCACCGATGCTGTGACAACAAAACAAATCTTATTAGGATAAAATTCCAACTACATAGATTGTTATTTCAGAGGAAGACAGATGTTTCGTACCCCGTGGCTAATGCAGGAATACGACTTGCAGTGACAAAGCAGAGCTCTAGGGAACTCATGAAATTTTTGCAGTCACTGTTGACAAGCTCCATCTGTAAGACAAAGCCACGTATAAACTGAGACTGGCTGAATGGGCCACAAGCACCATCCAGCACATCCCAGTGTCCTATGCCTGCACCCGACTCAGTTGGGCCAAATATGCTGCCCTAGCAGCAACGCTTGAAGCATGACCAACTCTATGCTGAAAGGATGCAGGCACGGCCCATGCCCCTCACCGGGGCCGGGCTAGTCCAAAACTTGCATCAGGTTGCTGCTGATGAGATTGAAAAGTGAGAGAAGACGAGTTATGGTTGTGATATCCATTATAAGTTATAACTAAACGATGAGGTATAGAGGCACTTAAAAATTACCAACAAGATTGTGCCGCTAGGCCACAGAAAGAAGATAGAAAAATTGAATACAGAAATTCACAACGCTACAAATGTATTGTTACTGTCTTCAAAATAGACCTAAGTTGATAAAGACAGCAGCAGCATGTTATGACTATGGTGTCTACGTGATCCCGGTAAGTGATGATAGGGTTGTCGATTACACGAAAATCAGAATCACATTTTCCTGGATTACTTTACAGTTTTGTCAACTAAATTGTTGCAATAACCCAAACCCTAATCTGGGAAACTCAGAATTGTGTGTGCTGATCCATATTAAGAAAAAAAGTACCCGCTGTAACTTTAGGCATTTAAGGGAATTTATTAAACTCACCCAACAAAAGTTCTTCCCATGGCTTGTAGTTGCAAGGGTCTCATGAGCTGCAACTAGTTTAACAGCTCAATGCTCATGGTGAGCATGGTCAGAAACTTCCAATAAACTACCTAGCCCATCTACAATATTCAACTGCAGTGCTCAGCTTCTGATAAGCCAGAAAAGGGGAAGAGATGGACTTGGAGTCTTGGATAAGGATCTATATTGTTAGAAATGGATTATGATTTATTTCATTAACTGATAATATCTATTCATTCTTACTTCAATTAGGTTTAGGCCTGTATAATTGGGTCTACACAAGTGAGTGAGTTTGTAGAATTGATTATGTTTATGAGAATTGGAATGGGGCACGCATATGGACTAACCTGCTGCATAATCCTTGCACACACACACACATTGCAATGGACACAAATATAAAATTAGAGAAGAGTTTACAAACTTCGGAGGCAATGACTTCTTAGTTTTAAAAAACATAAGGCGGTCCGAGGCGACGAGGTCCCAAAAATCAAGGAAGTTAGATGAGAAGCAGAGGATACCAGGAGAACATTTTATAAAATTACTTATGAATTAATACATATATGATATTATCACTAAATACACAATTTTAAATTATAAATATCAAATAAAAATCATATATTTCATGTCAAAAATCAACTAATCCACAAAGATAATATCAAACATCTTGAATATCATGTTCAACACCACCTAACCACCACAAACCACATGCTCACAAGTTCATGATAACATAAATAAGTTATAAAATTTTAAAAATTATTCAATTAAACCAAAAAATTTGATAACCAGCCATTATTTATTAATATGAATCAAATTCTCCAAGAATATGAACAAATAGTCAAAAACTGAAAATTAAACAAAAAAAGGAACATTACTAAATTGAAAAAAAGAAAAGAAAATAAAGAAAGCAGAAAAAGAAAAGGAGAAGAATGATGGAAAAGGCGTGCAGCCTTCAGATGGGCTGGTGTATATTAAGGTTTTCCATACAGGGGCAGCGGACAGCACAAATTAAGATTTTTCAGATTGGGGCCGCCGCCGCGCAAATTAGGGTTTCCAGAAAAATAAAAGAATGGGTAGTCAAGCCCATCGCGTAAGCAGGCGCCTCGAGCACCTGTGATTCGCAACACGGACCAACCAAGCATCAGCCCTTAGGAGGCAGTCAGAGGACTGTTGCGAGCTTTTTAAACGAAGGGAAATGTTTCGTGTGAATTAATGATGAAATGAAGTCCACTACTACCAAGATATTGCAACAGCTCAGTTCCATGATGACGACACTTTCTGCCACATGCGTGGCTCCACAACCAATTCATTATATGGATTATTCAAAAGGTCAACCACCATGGATCATCAACATGTGAGTGTCACCATTGTTAACCGAGCCTCCTTGGAAGCCAACAGCCATTTACCACTGGGACACAAATCAATTTCATCGCTAGAATTTTCTGAATACCAACTTAAGGACAAGGTTGTTTTGAGCGATGGATAATTGATACGAATGAAAAGAGAAACAGATAAACTTGGATATGGATCTTTGATGTCAGAGATAGATTTTTTAGTAATTAATTATGTTTATCCCTCCTATTTCAGTTAGGTTTAGGATTCTTTTATTGGGTCTATAGAAGTGAGTTTATAGGATTTATTATGTTTGTAATTTGGCAAACAAAATATGGTCTATGTTCTCTTTGGAGGTATTTATTTTGTTCATTGTTATGTAATGTAATCTTCATTCTAATAGCTTCCATCTCATTGGCAAGACTCAAGCAGGTCCATCTCACTCTCACTGAGCTCCATATGATTTGAAGGGAGGAGGGGTCATATACAGCTACTAGTTTACAAAAGTAGAAATTAGGCAACCAAACAAAACAGTCATGTACAAGGAACCATCTTAATAAATTGATCCTATCAGACACTCTCCAGCAACTCAGCCAGATTCTAGAACTCATTTGCAATGTCATTTTTTCAATATAACAGATAATGGTCCATTGAATCCATATTCGGGCATGTGAAAAAACAAGTTCTCGCCATGATAATAAGCACACTATTCATGAGATGCATTATTTTGTTTAACTGGCCTCTAACTCCTGATGACACAGTCATCTAGTAGCATCAACTTATTTTGAATAAACAAGTTCTGCCATGAGAATAAGCACACTTACTTTGTTTAATTGGCCTCTAACTCCTGATGCCAGTCATCTAATAGTGTCAACTTATTATGAAAGACAACTGCGTCATAAAGGGAGCTGATGCATAACTAACCAGTTGTTCGGTTTATACCCTAAACCCAGACAGATCTAGGAATTGTTTCCCTAAAATTGATGTTGAAGTGTCTATGACGAGATATGAACACATGGCCATCCATGTTAATTACTAACATAGCTATAACAGATTTGCATGACTATACAGAACATAACAACCAAAGAGACAAATATCATACCTGTGAAAAAGTCTGATGAACTGGATCAAGAGGATGGAGATATGGCAGACCAGATCGTTGACAAGGGTATTGAGGAGAATGTAAATAAAGACCAGAATCTGATCGTGCATTTACATGACCAGAGTTAAAAGGAGGCATTTCGGCAGGACCATATCCAAGACCAGCCAGAGCAGATGGAGCAATCCACGTCCCTGGTAGGTGTTGAGGGAGAGCCCTGGGCTGGTGCTCTGAAGAAATAGGGGGCATGTGATTTGATCCAAGCAGTGGGAATTCGGTGTTATAGTTCACTGTAGGTGCATACATTGGCTGAATGGAGTATGGACCTCCACTAAATCCAAAGGCAGGATCAAATCTCTGCATGTATCTGAAAAGAAATTGTTAAAAATGTTATATCCATGTGAGCTGACTGCCAAAAAGAAACACTTCATAGGAGGAGGAAACTTTTATACCATGCAGTGTAAAACTCAGATCTATGACAACAGTAAGGAAATCAAATCTAAAACATAAGGGATGGAAAAAAAATTATTAGACAGAGAAAATAAAAGATACCTATCATAGTTCCTGTCATAGTCAGGGTCTTTACGATCAACTTCACGGTCCCTGAAGATGGCCACCCGACTATTGGTCCTCAGCCTTGCAATTGGTTCTTTCTCAGTCCTACTCCTAGGCAATCTACTGCTAGATGTAGAAGATTCAGACAAACTTCTGGCAATAACACCATCAGATCCACCACTTCTCTCCTCTGCCTTAGTTAGTCCTAAAGAACCATGCTGAAAATTATCATGGCTCCTGCCATCACTTCCCTGTTTTGCAGTGGAACTCCCACTAGAACTGCTCGAACTAAATATCCGAGCTCTAGCCCTATTGTATTCCTCCTTTCTTTCCTCAACACTTTTTGAACTATTTGATTTTCCAGAATGCACATTCGAATTGCTATTACCCTGTGACCCTTTTTGTGGCCTCTGTTTGATTGCAACCTTAATCGCCCCACTATCTTCATTAGGTAAATTTACAGGTATGTCAGCAAGACGAATCAAAGGAAGACGGATGTTCGAAGTCTTCCTAACGATGATTTTGGAGCCAGAACCATCAAGAAGGTTATTATCCAACAAGACCATAGATTGCAGTGAGTAGTGCTGTGCAACACGATGTGCAGCCAATCGCAAATAAGAAGTGGGCAGTTGTTGGAATTCCATCTGCTCCCTAGTAGGATCCCGAATGAACTTCTCCACATCCTGCTCCATTCTCAAAACTGAACAAATATGTGATGTCATTTTCTTTCAAGATCAGACGAAAAAGATCATGAAAAGGTACTAATAACTAATAGAGGTTTGATGCGCATGAATTCACAATCATTTTGGCAGAATGAGGTAAGAATTCACAAACACCAATAGTCAAATTAGCATAAATAAAAGAACTCTCTGTATTGTCCAGCATAAATGTTGGTTCTACAAAGGACTTACAGAAAATACATCACTGTATATCATTTTTTAGTGTATTCAGCTTGGAACTGAAAATGGGGTTGCAAACGATATTACAATTTTGAATCTGTGAATAACTAGATCTCCATAAGTACCTTAATGTAATAGAAAATTTGGATAACAGAGTTGATAACTGAACAAGATTTCAACTTGTTCCAATACTAATGCATAAAGACCTGAAACATATGCAATCATGATTCAAAGCGGCTGAAATCCCAATAACCATCGCGTGGTTTGAATAATAAGTTTTGGTGCAGACTGATCCACTGCAGTACCCTAATCTGAGATACTGATCCCAAAAATGCACTTCTGATTTCACTTGAATCAGGTTCACACTGGGTTGAAATTTGGGAAATGTATATCATGGCTCATGCTTGCGAGAACTCAAAAGTGTAATTTTCAAGTTTCACATTTGCTCTAAATTTCCCATCATATTGTTGTATTCCAAATCCTACCACAACCAATTTTCTCCGAGATACATTAGAATCAACCCAAAGTGACTTTTAGGACAATAACATCCATCGGAAGTCACCCAAAAAATTATTATCTCTTGTCAAATTAATTAATATAAATATATCATCTCTTTAAATATTTACATTCATAACAATTTACAAAGACCTTTCTCATGTTAGAAACTAGCTCTCACAGATTATATCATCCCAATAACAAAATAACTGAAGTGTTGATTAATTTATTCAGGTGGACTATAAATTCTGTTGCCTGAATATATTCAAGCACTCAACATCCACCCTCTTCACCCAACTCAACAAAAATATAATGTAACTATATGAATAAGCCAATAAAAGCATCAATACTACAGTACTACTCATCTCAGAAGTCAGTGCACTTTCATCACATATCATAAGTGCTCATGAAAACTACTGAAATATGAAAACAACCAGACACCAAAACAACAAAATTAAGAACAGCATGAGGAGCACCAGTACATGTCAACAAGCAATGAAGTATAAATACTCCATTTCAGAAAGCAGATCCTGAATCTTAGTAGTTGTAGCCCCATCAATGTCTACTAAAGTTTTCGTTAACATAAAGCATCACATAATATTTTCAAATTTACAATGGAAATCATTAGACAAAATCCTCACATATTCATAAAATCTTAATTATGTTTCAAAAGCAACAGTAAAAGGAGCATAACTACACCAAGTCTCATAGAAAATATGACAAATACTATTCGGACGAGAGGACATTATCTCCACCTCAAGGATAGTACTCATTAAACTAACTTCAAACCAGATTTTGGGTTAAAATTTTAATATTGCCGTCATTAAAGGCAAAAAAAACTTCCCCAGTCTGTTTACTAGCCTTCCATGATTATCTTCATTTTCAGCTCATATTTATATTAAGAACTTAATAAACCAGAATGAAATAGCTAAATGTCCTTTCCCAGAAAAAGTAATAACTACGAAGTTGCGGCATAACATACAACTATCTGCATCAAGAAAATTGCTATAAATTCAAGTTTACTACTAAAACGATAGAAAATCCAAATAGTTAAGGGCATAGATTCACAGACAAGCTGCTATATTGATACCATTAGCATTATGTGTACAGGTGCAAACAAATTTTGCAGTGTCAACTGTCAACTACACAGAAGCTCGTCTTAATTTTATCAAACTTCTAAGAGATTTTTTGGGCTTGTTCAATCCTCTAAGAGACCACATATAAATATAAACAATCCAAACATGGGTCCAAACATAAGCAATCCAAACATGGGTCAACTAATACTGCCCGAGAGTTTCAACAAAAATGGTCCATTTTACAAATGAAGTTTGAGCTCAAGCTAAGCTTGTCCTATATTTATCCACCATCCCGGACTCCAAAAAAAATAAGCTTGTTTTAATCAGTTTGTAGTTGATTTTCAGCCTTGCTTAAAACTTAAAAGGAAATTGAGATTTCAAAATTCACGAGAACTCTCTAAATCAACAGCCTAACTAGCCAACCATCAGCGAACAAGCAACCTGAAATCATTCAGACATAACTCACCAGACAACCGCTCCCGAGGATTCTGTATAGCTTCCAGCAAAAACTGATCCACTGTGTCGATCAAATTTTCCGAAACACCCAAACCCGGCGCAGATTCGTCAAATTTCTCATCCTGCTTACTGGAGGTAATATTAGAAGACTCCTTTCTGCCGGAGAGCATGAGGCGGCGCATGCTTGCCTCCACATCGGCAACCTCCCATGACTCGGGGCCGTCCTCCGCGGAGGCCAAGGATGCCTCTGTAGAGCCCCCCATGGATTTTTCGAATAATTTTATCCGATCAGTCTTCCGTGCTTGGTTTTTGAACAGAAAATCATCAAATCCAGCTCACCATAGAGAGAAGATGAGCGTTCGATTGGACAGAGCCGTCGAATTTCATCTCAATCGGGCGTTGATTTGGGGGGAAAAAAGTGAATTTTGGATTGGGGTTTGTAGACAGACAGAGAAGAAGATGGGGTTTGCCGAGGGTTTGAAGATTGGATTAGGGTTTGTTGACAAAAATTTCCATTGTGCCTCCTTGGCTTTGGGTGATACTGTGACTTGACACGTGCACGCCACGTGATGCCTTCCTTCGGTGATTTCGATTATTCTCTCAGAACCTACCGTAAAAACTCTATAAATTAATACCCATGGAAACTCTAGAATAATTAAAAGAGTTATTAATTAATTAACAAATTAATATTTTATTAATCTTAATAAAATATTCAATTTACACACCTTTCAAATTTCCACTTAATTTTTTACAATGTATATATTATTGTATATCAAATGAAGGGTCTAATTTGAAAGAGTCATTCAATCTCCCACATTATTATATTTTTGTGTTTAATGTCTCACTTTATGGAAATTAAAAAATATGTTGTATATAAATACCGGAACAAAATATGTTACTATAAACAAATCATACACGCATGGCTTCCCATCTTTTTTTTTTTTAAAAACAATGGCTTCCTCTTAAGAGTGTGAAGAAAACAAAATGACCGATTAGATTCGAAAAGCATTATGCAAGCACACCAAGGATAATCCAAGTCTTACTCAGAAACAATTACAATAATGGATTTTTAGTAACTATGGTTTGCAGGTGAGTCAATGTACAGTCTCTAATATAATTAAGCACTCTTACAATTATCTCTCACTTGCTCCCGAAAGAGGTGATGTTAAGCGACACACATCGACAAAATTTCCTGATCTAGAAAAATCTCTCTATGAATGGATTCTTCAATATCAAGAACATGTGAATATGATTGGTGAACTGATCATCGAGAAGCCAAAAAAGTTCATGAAGGATATGTATCCTATGGATACTCCAGATTTTCTTTTTCTATAGGTTGGAATGAAAAGTTTAAAGCAAGATATGGAATTAAAAATTTTCGACGTTTCGGAGAGAGTGGATCAGTTGAAATGGAGGACATATTAAAAATCATAAGAGACAAAGTTGATCAGTTCGAAATGAAAGACATCTTTAATATGGATGAAACAAGTTTGCTTTATAGTGTTTTATTATTTTTTATTTTGTACTTTAGTGATGTAATTATTTACATATTTTGATCTTAAACAGGTTTTTTTTTAGACTTCAACCAGATCATTCCCTTGCAACAATGCAACTTGAAGGGAAAAACAAGACGATGAAAGACTAATTGTTATTATTTGCTGTAACGAGGACATTTAAGAGAAAATTCTTTTATGGATCATTGGAAAATATACTAAACCAAGGTGCTTCAAGAATGTAAACTTGAACAGTTTGAACTGTGAGTACTATGCTAACAAACGAGCTTGGATGACTGGGGCGTTATTTGAAGAATATGTTTGCCAACTTGATAAAAAAATGGTTGGAAGAAAAATTCTTTTGATTGTGGATAATTGCTCTGCTCATCCAAAAATCATTGAAGGATTGACGAGTGTTGAATTGTTTTTTTTTGCTACCAAACACAACTTCAAAAATTCAACCTTGTGACGCTGGGATTATACGAGCTTTTTAGATGCATTATCGTCGTCAATTTTGTAGAAGTCTTTTAGAGGGTTATGATTAGGGGTTTCAAATCCAGCAAAAATAAATGTGTTAGATGCAATTAATCTTGCAATTGCAACATGGATTATAGATGTTCATGCAAAGACAATTGCAAATTGCTTTCGTCATTGAAAACTTCGATCAACAAATAACATGGCTTTTGAGAACTTCAATGAACAGGTAGGCGATGAATGCACGCAAGAACTCCGAAAATTTGATCAAATAGTTGGGTTATCACAATGCAATGGATGTCGAAGATGTCCTAAACCACCCACAAGAAAATGTAGTTGCACAATTGTGGACTGATGAAGAAATTATTGAGAGCGTTAATGGAACTGATAAAGAAGATTCTGAAAGTTCTACTATGGAGCCTCCTTCACGAAATGAGGCGATTAGAGCAGCAATCACATTGAATAATTTCTTGCTGAGATATGAGAAAACAACACCAGAAGTTCTTGCAATATGATAAGGTGTAACGCCCCGCCTTCAGGGCCTATGTAGGACGCTACTCAAAGGTTTGTGATCACACACTTAGAAGACGTGATATTGAAGGAAATAGAAAAAAATAGCAATGTAGATTAAATGAATGTAGCATTGATCATTTGAGAACCAACATATTCCAAGTCTAAGTCCTTAACATGAAAGTTCTAGAGTTTGCACAATACGAAACGTGGGTAGAATGCGCATATGGAGATACATATTCCAGGGCTTTGCATTCTCAATTTATTTTCATCTCAACATTCTCCAACTCCACCAGCTCTCAACCTGCATATAGGGAAAACATATGCAGGGCATGAGTACAAAAGCACTCAGTGGACACATTGCCGAAAACATGCTTTCATGAAGGTGTTGCATGTTTATACATGCAGATCATGGGGGTTTTAGTAAAAGAACCCATGAATGCGGAAATCATTTAATTTTTATACGCCCAATTTAAAGCCATGCTATCTGTTTTCCAAACAAGAACTGAACTCAAGTAATTGTGCATAGTCACCTCATAAATCATTACAAGTGTGGGTGTCACGGGTGCACATAATCAACATCTTTCGAGCCGAAACATCAACTTACTCGACGGCTCCCAAAGCCGGATCATCATCATAGACAGATAAGCATGCAAAATATTTACAGGCCAACACATTGCATTCGTAAACATTTCACTTGAGGATTTTCACAAAAATGGTAAACATGTAGGTGTGCACATATTTTAGTTTAAGAAAGTCCACCTGTCATCCTTAATACTTAGCAGTTTTCTCTTCATTGAGCTTAGTCCGCTTCGTGTCCTCTTGGCACATACACCTTCACAGTAAGTTAGGGGCGTGTGAGGATTTCATCATCGCCTCACTTAACAATTGTTATCGTATTTCGTAATTTAAGGTTCCTAATTCGATCGACGGGTTTGGAGTGGAGACTCGAGATACAAGACTTGAAGTGGTTGTGTCAAATTTCTGGAACAGAGTGTCTGATTGAAGTGTTGCATCAATCAAAGTGGAAACATTATCGGGTCGATCAAAGGTCGTTCAGATCGAGAGATTCGAGGCTCGATCACATCAACCAAAGTGGAAACATTATTGGGTCGATCAAAGTTGGTTCGAATCGAGGGATTCGAGACTCGATCGTATCAATCGAAGTGGAAACATTATTGGGTCGATAAAAGTCGGTTTGGATCGAGGAATTCGAGGCTCGATTCGAGTCTATTGGAATAGAAACATTACTAGGTCGATCAACGTCTGGAAAGTCTCGGGAATTTTATGAACTTTCCCATTTTTGGTCCAAATCAAGTGTTTAAGGTGTCTATGGATTCATAAATTCGAGAATAACAATATTATGGAGTCAAAGCCAACATTCTAACATGTTTCGGCCATCAAATTTAAGAGAGAAGAAACTAGGGTTTGGGCAAAGGTTCTCAAATCAAACAATAATCAACATGGGGATTTAAGATATGATAAGAATATGCTTTAATCATCAAAATCTAACAAATAGAACATTATTTAAGGTAGCATGCTTGATTAAATAATGAGAGGGGACTAGGGTTTACCTTAAAATGGATTTCGAAATCGTAATTGAGACGATGGCTAGCACTCACTCTCTGTTTTCCCTTCAATTCAACGTTCTTTGGACATTGTGGTCCGATAAATTTTCTAAGTGTAGAGTGAGAAACAATTTCGCAAGAGTTTGGGCTCAATTTTGAGGGTGAAGAAATGAGGGGTGAGGCCATCTATTTATAGATGAGGGAGGGCATGTCATGACAAAATTGATGATGTCATCGAACAGTCTACAAACCCTTGACACTGCATATTCGACCATTTCAATATCCGATTTTCAATCCAATTGGACAAAAATATTTCTACAAAATTTACGGAGCATAATTTGCTCGGATTGTCGACTTCCGAATGATATCATCGTTCGGGATTCATGACATTATAATCTGGTATTCCCAGTAAATAGTAAATTGCGATAACTTTTATTCTACTTATCTGATTTGAATTCCGGAATCACCTTCGGAATTCCCATAAAATTTTCTATCATTTAAAAGTATATTTATCATCATGTGATGACAAAATAAGAATTCAAATTTTTCCGCGGGATTTCTATTAATAAATAATTGTATAATGTGGGAAAATTTATACGAAGTGTTACATAAGGAAAATTTGAGATGAGATTCAAGTTGAAATTGATTTCAACAAAAAACAAAAGACAATTCAGTCATTTTTCAAGAAATGTTAATAAATCATTCATTTAATATGTACGTATTTATGGAATTATTAATTTATATTCTATATGGGACCTATCAAAAATGTATTATCTTATAATTTTAGCGAATTATTATTTTAGCACCCCATCCCCGAGTCGGGACCAGCAGAAAATATTATCTTAGAGAGTTTATTAAATAATCGAGTATTAATTTATGAAGTTTCTAATGTATTAAGATTTCAATCTCTTGGAATTTAAGTTCATATTCAATTCATTCTACATCATCTCTCTTGAGTTTTGAAAGATTCATCTTCCAATCCAAAACAATTCCAATAGACTTAAATTGAAAATAAATGGAGGTGACTCTGGGGAATACTTGCCATGAAATTTTTGGAAGATGGAAGTGTGTCAACAATCCATCTTCATCCTCTTTTAGAATACATGATCCGTTATCAAAATAACTATCAACATTGCTGTTATCTACTAGGATCCTTACCATAAAATTGGCAGTTACGAGGGATATCACTAAAGCATCATGATGCGGGTAGTAAAGCCCGTGCTAGTCTTCTATTGAGAACACATGTGATTCATGCTCAAGATTCCTCGAGGACCCTCTTCAAAGCTTCATATCACCCGATAGTGTCTCTTTGTCGAGGCCATTGACACTCCTGCTATCTCCAAGACTCCAACCCCCGCCCCCACCACACCCTCCAGTGACGTAGGTGATGGTGCGATCATCTCTTAGTTGGGGAGGTACTGGGGATTCATTGCATTTTACAGTATGATCGCATTTTGTACACGTCATGTTCCATGTACTTTTCTTTTCTTGGTGAATATATCATTTAGGTAATGACAACTTTTTTTCAATTTTAAAGCTGCCAAAATTGAATTTTTACCGTTACTCAACTTTTTAATTTGGTGATGTGGCAAAGCTTGGACTGCAGTACCAAGTTGGTTTTTGCATTTGTGATGGGGCAACAACAAATTAAAATTGTTGTCTATTCAATTTTCTTTTTGTTTTTTTTTTCCTGTCCGCTAACAAAAAAATTTATAAATGTAGTTTTTTCCAAAAAAAATCCACTCAAAAAGTGATTCACTCCAAAAATAAATCTAAATTTCATCTCTGTTTTTTCTCTCTTCTCAACTAAAAAAACATTACTTCACTATTTGGGATAACACATCAAACGGACCCACGTAGGATTTTTATTTGCTTTTTGAATTAATTTTTTAAACTCGATTCTTGTTATTTTTTTGCTTTTCTCTTCTCATGTTTTATTTTTTGTTATTTTTGAATATTTGCTTCTTGATTTAATTTTTTAAAACTTGGTTCTTGTTCTTTGTTTTCTTTTCATGTTTTGTTTTTTTGTTTTTATTTTTTTATTTATATTGTATTGTTTTGTATTATTTTTCTTTTTTTGTTAACATGGTTTTATGGTAATTTAATTCACTTGTTTATTTGCATGGATTTTGTTGATTTAAATTTCAACTTTTTCTTTCCTAAAAAAGAATTCAACTTTTTCATTAAATTAGGAATTTTGTGGGTTGAATTGAATTTAACATGCATATAATTTTACATTATGTTATTAAATTGCAAATTTGAGAAATTATATTAAATAATAATTTAGTATTATAAGTAAATTATATATATAGATAAATATATAATTTACTTAAAGAAATTTATGTAAATATATATACATATGTATAATATTAAAGTTATACAGAGTGTCGCACTACAATGTAAACTGCCCTTAACATACAAACTAAACATGAATGACAAAAATAGGTTGATGTATATTGACGGCCTTGATCAGTTTCCATCCGTTTGCATATGTACGTGGTTTCTGTTGCATATAGGGTTATAGTAGTAATTTTACAATAATCGTTTACTTCCTGACAATAGAACATATATTCATATGCAAACAGTTATATAATATCATATGCAATCATGTAACATGTCATATGCAACACAATTCTGACGTATGCAATTAATTTATAATGTATGCAATATGCAAAAGAACATATATGCATATGCAAATGATTACATTATCATATGCAATTGATTATGTTATTGTATGTGTGTACTGTGTGAACATAAAATTTTTTTTGTAGCAAACATATTCAATATGGATATCATTTGAAAGCTTATAAAAGCACTTTTAATTTGGTATATGATATATAAAAAATAATTTGATTTGAGTAAGTGATGGTTGTTTAAAGTTTTTAACAAATTTTTAGGAGAGAGAAGAATTTACATCATATATCATATAACCAAATCACGTTAATACCCTTATTTATAAAAGTCAGATGAGTCAACCAACAAATCTGGACCGTGCGATCACACAAATGAACGGACGAAATGCATGTTTAGTTTGCATCTAAGATGTGGTTTGCATATCATACAATCCTATATATATATATATGGTAGTATTCAGGAAAATATGGGGTTTCATCTGATAAATATTGCAAAATCTGGACCATAGATCTACAGTTACAAATTAGGCCGCATTTTTCTTTATTATGTTATGCAGTTACTGAACAGACCATTATGCAGTCAAGGGTAAAAAAGTCACTAATGGATGAACGTATCCATGAAAAGATTTGGTTGTTCCATAATAATGGGGATGTGTTGATATGTTCAGTTTCTATCCAGACGACATGCCATTTCACACAAAAAAATTCGAAAACCTCTTGCTCTTCCCTCAAAACTCTCTCCAAATTGATCTCTCAAAAGTTGTCGCTCTGTCATCTGAATATTTAAAATCATTGTGCAGAATATTTAGTCACCGTTGTTGTGCATAACCTTCAGTCACCATTGTTGTGCAGCGAGTGCCTTTTAATGGCGAAGAAGGGTTCCATTCCGAACAAACCATCTACCTTCGGTAAGTTTGACTTTTCATATACCACAAATCAACACGCTTCCGGTGCATATATGATTAGTATGCTACATTTTTCGATGGGTTTTATAATTTTCAATTAAAGATCAAAACTTTTTGACTTAGGGTTTCGTGATTTAGCTTCCAAAACCAAACTTTTGTTATGTTTTCGCCGCTAATGAAAGAGTTTTTGAGTAAAATATAAACTTTTTGGCTCAGGGTTTTATGATTTTGCTTCTAAAATCAAAACTTTTTGATTTTATAAACTTTTTTAGCTGAGTGTTTTGTGATTTTGCTTCTAAAATTGAAACTCTTTTTTTTTTTAGTTTAAAACATGCATAATATATAAATTCTGATATATATTTTGCATATGCATATGACATGTTTATATGTGATGCAGCTTGCTATGTTTATGTTATGCTAATAAGTGTTATACAACCAGTATCAATAAAATGTGTGATGAGTAGTATTATCCTATTTTTTGTTTAGTTTAAATCAGGCATAATGTAAATTTTATAACAAGTTTTTGTGTAACTTATGAGTATATGACAAGTTTATGGAAGTTCCTACCACCATATCATTTCTATCGAATTTCATTCCGACCTTCAACCTCTTTTCAGCTAACAGAGCCAACCCGATCCCTAACTTTAGGTCTTTTTTAATTTGATTCACTTCCTACTCGCAAGGAAAGAAGAGCGACAGGGTTCAGTTTAGAATTCTCACATTAGTGTGTGGCTAAAGCCAATAGTTATGGTTTTTCTTAGTCGCACTGATGTAGGAATAAGTGACTTGAGCGACCATAGATGATTCAACAAGGCGCTCTTTGAATATGAATGTGTCGGAAACCCTTGAAGTAAGATCTGGCATGAAAATCTAAGGATACATTGAAATCTAAAAAGGCGGGGGATGCCTTAGCCCTTAGAATCTAAAAAAACGGTTGGTCTACCGAATGACCTACTAGTGAATGGTCGTCGGGACTACTACTTTTTCATCCTGATGGGGTTGGTTTTCTTATTTAGTAAGAACCAAGTTCAAGTGGCAGTGATGCATCTAAGATAAGGGGCATCATAATCCCTCTTGGGGTTATTCCCATGGCCTCGATCAAAAATATATCTTAACACACTCCTCGAGTGTAGGTTCACCTAGACCCTCAGAACGAAACAACACCAGAAAACCTAAGGCGGTCATCCACCCCACCAGAGCTAATTGCATTGGGGCAATTCTGTAAAAGGGTGAAGGGGTAGATGGATTCCAAACTTAAACAAATAAGCCGGAAAGGCGGTATAGCCCTCCAGCGGGTTGCGACAATGATTGCTGTTGCCCGGAGCCCTAAAAGCAAAATTAGAACTATCTATTTTGAATTTTTCAAATAGGTCCTCTAAAGATCCGCGAGTTTTGCTAGATGCTAAATCTACTAATGAACCCCTAAATGGCACGTTGTTAAGAACAGGTAAGGATGAAGGAGAAGAAGGGAACTGACTGGACTTACTGTCGAACTTAAAACAACGAATAGAGTGTTTCAAATTCAAAACTTTTGGATAAGGGCAAGAATAAAGGTTTCTCCTCTATTTATGTGCCTGGAATCTGAAACGTCTATCTGCGAAACGACGTTATTTCAATGCCATAAGCAATTCGCGCATCCACATAGGTACATTTGAATTTTTACCAAGTATAAAATTCGAACTCCATACAAATTATTGTGTCTCACTTCGAGGCACTCGAGGCTCGATAACCCCCCGGGGGAAACCTCAATTGTGCTCGCTGACATTCACGGCTCACAATCCTTCTCTGAGCTGATTTCTACCCAAATAATGGGCTTCGTGAAATTTGTTCGAAACCCAGAATGTCAGCACATCCAAAGTCCGACACTAAAACATTGAAGCCGGCACATTGTGGCCACCGACGTTAATCTTGGGCCAACATTCGTGGCAAACATCCACTCCAACCTAGGGATTTCTAATTAATAACTCAGGGCTCAATATTACCATCTCGGGATTCGAAATTACCCCTGACATACTGTCATAATTATTATCTTGAAGCCCGTGAACATTATATCTTTTGTTTAGAAGTCGGGGCTCGATATCACTATCTTGAAGCTGAAGTCAGTACGGTCTTCTCGCTCGAGGCTTGTTTCCCAGTCAGGGTTCGACAAATTTTCAACCATGGCAAAATGTTCAAAGCTCTACAATCAATCCAGAAATGGGATTCTAAGACATCTTCAGCATGCTACCAGGCATATTTATCTTCGATAATGAATATGCTCTTGATTAAAGTTTACTATTGCTTTGAAATGCAGCCTTGCACTGTCATCATTCAAAACTCGAGGCTCTCGTCAAGTGACCCATCTATTACCTTCAGAGCCGGCTCTCAGTCCATCGGTCGAGCATCTCTATTAAAGCTCTCAAGCTGGCTGCCGACCTCTCGATCGAGACTGTGCCAATACGTTGACTAACGTCATTAATCCTTGCCCCAAGGCACCAAAAACATACTAACCGCTAGGCCCCTTGGGCTCCGCCACATTGGGATGACTGAAATCCCCTTCGCATTGTCGCTTCGTGCGATGCATGGGATGCCACAAGAGCTTTGTCACTTGCCTACAACATTAACATGTAAATATCCAGAATCTGCATTGGATAACCACTTCGGCGATGCGTGGTACGCCATAGGACCTCTGTCACCTGCCTACGGCACTAACATGTAACACTGGATCCCGCATTGTGCGATGTGTGGGAAAACCACAAGACCTCTGTTATCTACCCCTGGTAATGACACGTAAAGTACTCGGAGCCATTCCCCGGAGGATAAACTGATCAGTCTCACAGTCACTTGCGGCCCCTCTTGTAACACCGCGCATCTCGAAATGTAAACTGAAATTTACTAGTTCGACTTCTATATAGTCTTTGGGATAATCTGCTCCCCAAAGGGAATTTATATTTCCACAACCTTTACGGCCTCCCCGACAGAATCAACTATCTTATGCCTCCCGGTAGGTATAAACTATTTTGCCAAGTCTCTTTCGAGTATTCAGTGCTTCACGTCACTGACTCGAGGCTGGCCATCCCAGGAAAAGAACAACTTGTGAAATCTTGGCAGGAATCACGAATTAGCATCAACAACTTATGATCTAACCTCGCTTTGAAACCAGGTAAAACGCCATCTTTAGCGTATATTTTGGCTAATTTTTTCTCTCGTAGGTTTGTCATCTTGAACCAACTAACGTGGTCCATGAATACACGGGACTATTGTTGTGGGCCAAAATATTCATTCGATCTCAACCATTGATCACAAAGCAAGGATATCAGCTTCGTCGGCATAGCTTCGAACTCCAGTCAATCAATAGAGTTCTTGAAACCCCTTATGGTTTCGTAGCTCCCCTATCGATGGATTTAGCATGAGCATCCATTCTCGAAGGCCCCTTAGGGTTTGAATCTAGCACGGAGGCCTCGAAGCTTCTTTGGACCTGGCCTCAAGATTTTCAACGCATGCAACTGACATGCTGGAAGGGTCCAGAATGATTCCATCGCTGATTCAGCATAGGGGACAACGTGTGACTCCAACTTCCTCCAGTTGTATTTTGATAAGTGTGTATTTAAGTGTTTTTATGTGTGTTTTGAGTCATAGTTTGCTAGGTTTTAAGTAGAAAATACCCACTTTTCTATGTTTTTGGTTGTGTTTTGTATATTTTCTGTTTTAGGTATGTTTAATCATGTTTTATGATTTTTTAAGTGAAAATAGGTAAAAAAATAGCGAAGTTGAAGTTGTGAAAGGATTGACCTGATCATGAGTTGATCGACTCGATCAGGTTGATCGGCCAGATCGAAGGTGTCGATCAAGTGGGCAGACCATTCCAGAGAATTTTGGAATTTGGAAAAAGTTGGAGGAGAATCCGATCGACTTGATTGGATGTCGACTGATTCGATTGGGACCGTCGATCAAGTTGAGAGACCATTCGAGGGAGTTTTGAAGTTTTAGGGATTTTTGCTAAGGATAGGACTCGATCGGGTTTCTGATCGACTCGATCGAGTGTCGTGATTTTCTTAAAATTTTCTAGAAATTACAGAATTATCCTTGCTCGATCCTTATCACATCTTGGCCTATAAAAACTTCATATGGACGACCTATTTGAAGTTTAGCACTATTGTTAGGGAGTCAAGGTTGGAGAACACATCTGAGAGCTCATGGTGAAAGATTGAAGATTCAGAGTTTTCTATCCTTTTTCTATGTTTTGCTTTGATTTTT
>AYJT01020967.1:0-10605 GCA_001278415.1 Ocimum tenuiflorum | reverse complement strand
ATTATTATTATTATTATTATTATTATTATTATTAACAACCAAGTTTTTAAAAGTTATTGATATTCATGAAATGGTCAAATCATTTTCATTAAATCTAAAACATTTACACTTATCTTTTGCCAAATTGAGGATAGATGTTAAGTAGTCGACAAGCTCGTCACGCTATCATATCACTACACCTCTTGCTTGTGGGACCAGAGCATTACACATTAGGTTCTATCCATCTGTATAAACGACAAAAAAAATTATGTAAGCATGATGTAATTAAAATTATCACGCCCCGCCCACCCAAGGGGAGCAGATCTCCTGTGACGCGACTCGAGGGGTGGAGATTTATGAATCATTTATGATGGGAAAGGTGCGGGTGCAATAATTTATAAGAAAATTTGCTTATTTCATAAAAGAGTCGATTTATTTAATAATAACAATGACGGATGAGATCCGAAAGGCATTAGAGTATCAATAGTAGAATACGAGTACCAAATAGACCGGAAACAAATATCAGAGTTTAAATAATAGCAGCAGATATTAATACGTAGCAGGGATGCATATATGACGATATGTATCCCGGGCTCATTCCTGGTAGAAGGCTTAGCTCAGCGATGTTCGCCTGCATCAGCATCACAACCTGCACATTTAGAAATACATGCAGGGTTGAGTAAGAGAGTACTCAGTGAACACGGTGCCAAAAACATACATACATAGTTTTGATATGTCATGCCATACAATAAAATGACACACAAGAGTTTTAGTTTAAGAAGCTACCTCATGCACATAAAACAGTTTTAGAATATTACCACATTTACACCATAGAGACTTGCATATCTGTTGGTGTGAATCAGGAAGCAGGCTTTCCTCGCTGGCCACGATGCGTTCCGAGAGGAATACGTCCTTGCTGGTTAGCATCACCGAGTGCACGAACCTTAGGGACTTAAATTACCACAAGGTTTCATTAAACAACTGGTCATTCACGCACCATGGCGCAGTTCGAGATATCAGTCGGTCGCTCACGCATCATGATGAAATCTGATACTACTAAGCAGATAGGCATCCAAAAATTTTTTTCGGCCATGACAATCATAACAAAACATGTTTCTGTAGTTGTTTCAGAAAAATAGAGTGTAAGCTTAAAATCACATTTTGAGTTTATAGTAAGAAAGCCCACCTCGATCCTCATGTAGATAGGTGGTTCGGCGTTCGTAGAGAATTACCGATCTCGGTCTACGAAATACAAATCACTATATCAGGATTTATTGCTTAATAAGCCTTAAATGGTTAATTCTTTCAGTTCAGGATTACTTATTCAAGTATCACGTTGTTTAGGGTACTGACTGTAGGAGTCGAGTCCCCAATCCATGATATTGAGTCTTACCAAGGATGGTTGAGTTTATAATTTGATTTGATTACATGATAGTAGAGTTCGGTTGGGTTTGGGGTCCCGCAACACGTTTTACAATTTGCGTGCCGGTTCGATCGGTGGTTTGAGATTTTCAAAGATTGGATCATATGTGAGGGTTGATTCATGTGAATCTCTATTGTGACATTTGTTAATTTGAACTTGATAATTTATGGAAGTTGGGAATTTATGGAGTAAATGCGATCGTTCGGATGTCGGATTTGCGATGGTTCATGAGTATAAATAGCGAATATCGAGTGAGGTTGGTTAATATCACTAATATTGGTGTATTTGGATGTTAGGGGATGATAATATTTAGATTTGGAAGACTTGGAAGTTAAACGGGGCTAAACAGGGTCAAAACTGGTCAACTCAAGGTCAATCAATTCGATCGAAGTGGACCCACTTCGATCGAATTGATCCAGGCTTTCTTGGACTCGAAGAAAGTAATTTTGTTGCGAAAAATGGGTTTCAAATTTTTCCAATTCATTTGAATTGCCCTGGCAATTCAGTCGAATTGGACCTGCTGCCCGAGGTCAGAAATGGCCTCTCCGACGAGTTTTTCAGCCATTTCTCGCGATACACTCAACTCCATTCAAAACCCAACATATATTCAAGCATAATAACACTCAATAAACATATCTAAACAAGATTTAATCATCATTTCATCACAGATCATCACAAATCAAGCATAAAATTGCAATGTCAAGGTTGATCGATTACCTCTAGTTTTTAACATTTTTCAGAGTGATTGAGGTCTGATCCTCTAACTTGTTCACCAATATAGCAACTACAAATTGTGGAGATGATATTAGAACTTTGAATCATCAAGAACAACAAAGAATCAAAGGTGAAAAATGCTCACCAAAACCCCAACGCACACTAGGGTTTTCTGCCGATCGTCTTTTCTGGTGAGGTTCTGAGTTTTTCGGCGACTTCTCCTCCTTCCCTCACTCGCACTCTACCTTCCTAACCCTATATTATTCTTTGCAGCTGATTTGGGGTGATGGTGATGAAATGAAGCCCCCTCCTCCTTTTATAGATGATCCTTGTGGGTTGGAGATCTTGGGGCAAGATCGTAGCTCTCCTTCTAGCCATTGATCCTCCCCAACTTGGCCTCCTAGGTGGGAATTTTGTAGGGGTAGGTGGTAGGGTTTTCATGGATGGTGATGATGAAGATTCATGTAATTATTCTTGGGCGGGAATTAATATTTAATTGTGTCGGTGCATGATAGCTCCATCGTGTGTCGTTTTCTCCACTTGATTAGTGTCGTTTCCCACAGTTAAGAGTGTTTACACTCGTTTATAGCTTCATACCTTGCTGGAGTGCCAACTGATCAATCTGCATGATGGAACATGCAAATTTATAAAAGTTGATATCCGGCGACGAAACGGGTTGTTCAAATGAGCTCGCTGCTCATTGCGTTTAGTTCAGATGTTCATGTGGTGGTCATACACATTATTTTGTGTTATACACACTTGCAAAAATTTGACATGCAAAGCAACTCATTTGCATGAAAAAATAATTAATATTTTATGTTCATAGCTTTGTCGTTTGTTTTTTTTATGTCAGATCTTGGCTCGGAGAGTTGCGTTGCGCAAGGTTTTCAAATACACTCTAACTTTTGTGATTAGTTTGATCCTGTGGTTCCTCATTTATAAAATGATGAATTTATTCCGTCTAATTAATCTTTAAAAATAAATTTCAGAATATCTGGTTGTCACTGGCAAAAACGGATCACACCGTAGTATCAGATTTTAAATCACGAACGCAACGATATATTGGATTTTTAAACTAAAGTCATTTGATTGCTGTAAGAATTTTGAATATCAGTTAATTATTATCATCACGTGGTTTAATAACTATTTATTAAATTTACTATAAATAATAATTTCTATAAATATAAAGTAATTATTACTATTTTTAAAATATGAAGCTTGCTAATTAGACATTATCATCGTCTTAAATATTCGAGGACTATACAAAAATTAACTAAATCTTTAAATAGCCATGACTCTGGTTTTAATCCAAATTATACAACTAATAAATGAAAGCTTTTTTCGTTCTCCTAAGTTTTAGATTCATCATGCCTATAATATTTAAGTAATATGAATAGAAAATAAAAATATATTCATTTTTGGGATTATTTAATCTCGATTCATTCATCCCAAATCGAGTATTATCACATCCAATTCCACTAGGAGACAATCGCGGAATAGCAACGGCACAGCAACAGAACTGAAAAACGGGTCGCCATTCAGCGACGGCACAACGACGGGATGTAATTTTACGATTAGCGACGGAATAGAGACTCCATTTGCCGTCGCTACATCGAATTTTCGGCATGGATATTTCCAGGAAAATATAGTTACGGATTAGCGACGGGATTTTGCCGTCGCTAAATTAGCAACTGGTTATTTCCCGTCGCTAATACTTTTTTGAATTTTTTAATAAACATAGCCATGGACATTATGGTTGCTAATCCATCGCTAATTTAGCGATTAAAGCTCCCTAGTCGCTAATCCTTTTTGAATTTTTTTAATAAACTCAGTGACGGACTGCGTAGTGGCTAATCCGTCGCTAAAATCAAAAATAAGAAAACGGGTAGATTCATTTTCCCCCAAATCTGCAACACGCCCAAACCCTCGCCCGCACAAATTTCTCCCAATGACGTCGTCATGATTTCGCCGTCGCTTTCGTCGTCGTCGCTGCGCTCAGCAGCCGTTGCTGTCGCTGCGCTCCGCCGCATTTCTGCATTTTTGCCGCCGCCGCATTTCCAGTTTCCGCTGTCGCTATGCTTCTTGTATGTTGCAAAGGAAATCTTTGTGTGTGTCTCTGCGTGTCTAAATGTGTACTGTGGAATCTTCAATAATGTCAAGTTCTAGCTATAAGTTTGTACCCTAATTGCATTGTGTCGTCATAGTCGATGATTTGGATTTGGGATTCGTGGTTATGCTCTAGTGAACAACTCTTCTATGTTATGCTGCATGTTATTTTTATGATCTTCTGTTAGTCTATGTTGGCAGTAGCTTCTTGTTTCTTTCTATTTTGCTTCATTGCAGGGTTTGATTCTTTATCTTAATTCGATACAAAAGAATTCACTTGTTGAATTATTATTCTTGTTATTTGCAAACCTTCCTATTTTTCTTGATTGTAGGCTTTAATAATATCTTATGTACAGAAAAGAACCCATTTTTGAATTACTATTGTTATTATTTGCAATTTTGTAGAAGCAAAAGGACCATGATGGTCATGGTTTCCGGTTTCCGTCGTCGCTACTTTGTTGAGTGTGGCCAAATTAAAACATCTTGTCTTTAGTAACTTCACTATATATATTGTATGCGTGTTCTTAATGATTTATTATATAAATTTTTTTGCTAGTGTATTGATAATGAAGTTGTAGACAATATTTGTGGTTGTGTGATTTTGTTTTGGGTTTTCTTGATTGTGTAGGATACTGGGTAGTAGACGGTCGGTCGCGTGATCTAAAGAGAGAAAAATTTAATTGAAAGGGCTTCTTTACTCTGTAAATATTAAGTTGGATGATTTGTGCCACTTGCATCAAAACATTCCTCTAATCTTATGTAAACTTCAGCGCATCTTTCCGCCAAGTTTATTTGATTCAATGAAGCATCTACCAGTCCATTTAGCCGATGAAGCTAGGATTGTTGGTCCTGTCTAGTATCGGTGGATGTATCCTTTCGAACGTTACTTAACGAAGTTGAAAAACAATGTGCATAACAAAGCATGAGTTGAGAGTTCAATTTGCAATGCATACTTAGTGGAGGAAGCATCATCATTTTGCTCATATTATTTTGAAGATCATGTACCCACAAGACATAGAAAAGTGCCTCAAAATTATGATGGCCGAGGTGAGTTGGTAGATGATAATCCTGATTGTCTGTCAATTTCCAGAAAGCCATTTGGAAAGGTACGGCAAACCTTCTTGAGTGATGAAGAGTACAATGATGTGCCATTGTATATCTTATTGAGTTGAACCGTATATAGAGTAAGTGTCTCAATTATTTAGATACTTGTTTTGATAAAGTATAGTAGCTTATACAAATTTTAACTTAATATTATTGTTTTCAAGTTTGTTTGTTGATAAGATGAAAGTTCTTTATCCAAATCGTACAAGTTAGGAGATTAGTGGTATGTTGGATACCAAATTTACCTCCTGGTTCAATACATATGTAAGTTTCAGAATGGCTTATGTGAATTATTTGACATATAGTTTCCCTTATAATAAATCCAAAATCTATTTTATTATAGGTATGTGATCCTTCGAATAATATATCCAACTCTTATTTGCTAAGTCTCTCAAAAAAGCCATTACGCACTGCTCGTTGTTTTCATGGATATTACGTGAATGGCTACAAATTTCATACCATTATGCCTGGATCAAACATATCAACCATGAATACTGGATTGTGTATAAAAGGGAGTTTGTTTGTTGAAGATGAAAATGACTGGTATGGACGTCTGGTTGATATTGTAGAAATCGAATATCTAGGTCTACCTTTGAAAAGAACTAATTTGTTCAAATGCAAATGATTTGATCCATCACCATAGTAACTATGGTTCATTCCAATTGTAATCTAGTTTCTATAAATCATAAGCGGAGATACAAAAAAGATAAGCCATTCGTCCTTGCAAAATAAGTCGTTCAAGTGTTCTTTTGTACATACCTTTCTACGAACAGAAATAGAAGTGATTGGTAGGCTGTGTGTAAAATCAAAGCTAGATCAAACATAGAAATGCCACAACACACTCTGACTTCCACAATTGATATGTCATTTCAAGATGATGAGTTAGATACCTCCAGTACTTCAGTTCTAAACATTGACCCCTACCCAATTTATACACTTAGTGGAGAAGTTGAAATTTTTGACGATGACTCAGAAGATGAGAATGTAGACATTGGTGATACTGAAGTTGACAATGATGGCGAAGATAATGATGATGATATAAACGATGCAGGTGATGATGATTCAGATGGTGATGAATGGTGATAGTCTTTCTTATATATATAAATTGTTTGCTTACTAATCCTTTATATGTTTTTTTTTTTTTTCAGATGGCGTCTAGAGGAAGTGGTCATTCACGGGCACATAATCTATCTTGGCCCTTCATAGGTCGGCTCTTTTTTAATTATCATTTTTCATTTTTCTATAAAACTTAAAAATTAAGAAAGATACTCAACAACTTTCTTGATACTTTTCTTTTTTTATTGAATTGTAAAATATCGTGGGTTCGTTGAGTCAATCTAAAAATTTGGAGGGATCTTCTAGTCAGTCTTACTCTGCAGACACGACATCTTCCAACGACATTCGGACTCCTATTCAGGTTTCAAATGGTTGTATGATCCCGTCTGGAGATATTTCATGCAAGTTAAAGATGATTTTTGAACAACTACCCTGTCCTGAAGGGTATACTTGGAAACGTGTTCCCGATGAGCACAAATACATTTGGTTTGAGGAGTTCAAGGTATGTTTAAATACAACTGTCAGCCTAACTTTATATGACTTTATACAATTTGTGTGTGCTGTACTCATTTGCTTATATATTGCCTATGTAGAAATATTATTCGTGGGATCCCTACTCTGAGGAATGTATTCGAGAGCTTTGGAGAGAGAGCATGTTGTTGAACGATACAAAGACTGGGTATAAAAGTTTAAGAAGTCAGGAAAGCAGCCCAAGTTCATCAGATGCAGACTGGCCATCCTGGTTGGCCCATTGAAGCAGCGATGATTTCAAGAAGAAATCTGAGATGGCCAAGAAGAATCGGATGACAGAGTCGGATGGTCCCACGACTGGCATAAGCAAACACAAAGGTGGCACACGAAGTGCTAAAGAACATGCACTCCATTTGGTATGAATTTGCTTATATTTAGTCTTAAATTCAATTTTTGTACTCAATATATTATGTATTTACACTACATAGGCTAAAGAGCGGGGAATCTCAAGATCCGCGGTGGGTTTGCATGAAGTGTTCACAAGAATTCACAATCCAAAAGGAATTGCTTCAGGTCCAAGGGCTGCTGGTGTTAGGGCTGCTGGTGTTGATGTAAGTTTACTTTTTTTAAATAAAGTTGCCTTTTCATTTAGTTGTTGACATTGTTGCTATATGTAGTTTACTTGTTAGTTCAAATTGCTCCATAGTGAGCTTTTTTTTTTTGTTATAAGAACACTTTCAAGAAGAGGTACAACGTTTGAGTCAGCCTCAGCCAGGCAGCGCTGCTCCACCCAAGGTGGACCAATCAAAAGTTTTCATAGGTGTGATCAAAGGAAAAAACAAGAAACAACGCTACTTTGGCCTAGGAAATATATCAAAAGCCTTCTGTCGTGGAGAATCTAGTCAACCATCATCCCAAACCAGTGAGATGATATCCAGAAAATGAAAGAGGAAGTTATTCAACTCGGAGAGGAAGTAATACAACTAAGGGAGCAAGTGCAAGAACAAATGACACAGAAAGAAATGTGAGCACAAATGGAAGCGTTCAGCTCCCAATTCTTGTCTACATACAGAGCATCACCAGCACTACCACCATCGTCACCATAGATATGAACTTATTGTCGTGAGTTTCAAATATTAGGATTTTAATATGTATGAATTTGTGGAATTTGAATTCATTACGAATTCAATTGATTATGTATTATTATTAATGTTGGTGTTGTATTGTCTTTTTGATGGAATAACAGGTGTGATAGAACAGAAATAAAAAAAATTAATTAAAAAAATAGCTACGAACTAGATTCGAAACATGCCGTCGCTAAAACATAATAGGGTCACCAAAACAGCGACCAGACTCAGGATTAGCGACTAAAAGTCCGTCGCTAATCATAAATCATTTAAAAAAAATAAAAACTCATCGACGGATTTTGGAGTCGCTAAAAATTTAGCAACCCGTCTCTATACTGCGGAAATGGTGGCTTCGCTAGTCCGTAGCTAAAGTAGTTAGCGGCAGAAAATTCCATCGCTATTCCGCGATTTTCTTGTAGTGCAATTTGGGGAGGGGGGAATTTGATTTTTAAGTATGTTGCACTTTTGTTCATACTTCTTTATTTGAATATGGTCTTCCGACATATTAAATGAATAGTATAAAACTAAAATAATTTATCTATCGCATACGTGGAATACCAATCCAGAATTATAAAAAAAATGAAACCCAATTTCTAATGGAAGAGTCTCGTAAAACCTACAATGGATCTAATATAACTAATTATGTAGGTAAGCCTATGTTTAACTATGATTTTTAGAGGCATACCTAATTGATGTACAACTTCTGAGGATCGTTTAACTTGTGAAGCACTGCATTTATCTTTTAATAATATAATGGATAGCATCATGTAATATTTTAAGCACGTTGTAGGTGTGCAATCATATAATACTTTTCAGATAATGAGAATTTATTTTTGTGTATTGAGATATTATTATTAAAAAATAAAAACTTATTTAATTAGTTTATATTTATCTAGATGCTGTCAACAATTAAATTCCACTGTAAAATAACATAACTGTTTTGATTAAATCTTTTATTACTAAAATCATTATCCAGTTTTATTGTTATTAATATAAAAGCCAAATATTTATAACAAGGGTCCAGTTTGTTGTATTGTGCTACAAAAGGATGTAACTACTTTAATTTGAATTTGTAATACTAAAATTGTTATTGAATATATATCTTGTTGAATATTAAAACTCGACCTTCATCATAAGAGTACTTTATATGTATTGAAATGGTATAACAATAAGATTTTACTAAAAAATAACATCATTATTTTAATTTATATTGTTATTAATAAAGCATGATTGAGTATGTTTTATTTAATATTTTCAATTATTATAATTCGGATATGAGATGTTATCAATAGTAAAAATTCTTTTAAAAGTAATTTACTTTAATATAAATTGGTATTGAATATAGCTTTATGTTAAGACCTATTATTTACCGTTAAAATATTTAGGACGTCTTGTAAAGCATCTAACTTGAGTCCTTAACTTTTTTTAGTCTCCTTAAAAAAACAAAGCTTAAAAATGTTTTTTTAAAAGCTTACACCAAAATTTCCTTTTCTCCCAAAGGATACAGGAAAAAGGAAAGAGTGAAAAAGATCCTCTCTCTCAAACCTCAAAACTTTTTTTTTCTCTTTTTATTGGATCCCCGTTACACTTTTTGTATGATAGTTCGGTGTTACACATTGTGCTTTATTATCTTTTTTATCTAATATTTATCTTCATTTTTGAATTTTCATGATTTAGTTTATTTTAGAAATATCATTGTTAATTTATTAGATCCATATTCAATTTGATAATACTTTTTCAGTTACTTTCGACTATTTTATAATTATATCCAAAAATAATTATTTAACTCAATTTGTATCCAACAAACTCATATTAATATATGCAAATCAAACTGAAGCACAAAAATTGAAATTAAACATCAAATAAAAATTAAATAAATTGTATGTTTGATCTCATGGAATACAATTCTATTTGGCCCAAATCGAAAAAATCGAAACTTTGGTCCCAAAATTAATGAAATATTAATGAAAATCGCGTTTTGATTTGCTCAACTTTGGTCCCAAAATTAATGAAATATTAATGAAAATCGCGTTTTGATTTGCTCATTTATCTTATATTTGGCTAATGTTGTTCTTAATAATATGAAGAATTGTAATTTAAAATGTTGAAATATATAGTTTTTATACTAAAATTTAACAAATATTTTAACGAAAAATTTATTGATGGGACCAAAAATGCAAGTATTGAACTAAAAGTAAATTTTTCGGATCAAAATAAAACAGGACGGTACCATATGAGACCGAAACTGCATTTTAGCCAATAAAAACTCAAGGTGTAACATGGAGGGAAACACAAATGATATAATTGTATTAGGGATTATTGAGACCAACTTTTGCCCTCCTTTTATATTTTATTTAATTTCTTCTCTCCTTTTGATCCTACAAAGATTAACCCTCTCTTTCATTAAGTGTCATTTTCTCATATATACTAACTTCACACAACACCATTCACTTCTAAACTTGTCACTTCTCTCTCTCTCTCTCTCTCTCTCTCTCAATCCCAATCCCAATCTCTGCAACTACTATTCTTCTCAATCCTTCATCACCCACACTCTTCAATAATCTATAAAACCCTAAAAACAACAACTTCCAACACATGGAGCTCTTTCCGGCCCAGCCCGATCTC
>AYJT01020949.1:0-14543 GCA_001278415.1 Ocimum tenuiflorum | reverse complement strand
GTTCGTGTCATTTTCGATCGATTATCATTGTTTTGTGTTTTGGTCTTGGTTTCCTTTGTTTTGTAGGATTTTGGGTGATAAAATGAAGTTTTGAAAGAGTTTCAGGTCACTGTTTCCAAACCAGTGACCATTGTTGTGTTGTCGTCGACTAAACCTTATCTTGGAAACTCTCCGGTCGTCGGCCATGTTTCTGTCGAGCGTCGGCTCAGTTGCCGTCGACCAGTCTTACATAGAAGAACTCTTGGACTGCTAGTTGCGTTGCCATGATGTGAATCCGACGGTCGAGTCCAAGGGTCGAAGTCCAAGGGTCGATGACCGAGGGTCGAACTCCAAGGATTGAAGTTAGAGGGTCAAAGACCAAGGGTCGAACTCCAGGGGTCGAAGTCCGAGGGTCGATGTTCAAGGATCAATTTTAAATTAGTTTAAAATCATCTCTCTTTATTCATTCAACTAGACAATAAGGTTATCGATAACGAGTTAGTGCTTGATGACGTTTCTTTATACCTAGTCCTTGAGTTCGATCTTTTTATTATTGCAACCCGTTTTCTATTAAATAAAACGTATATCAATTTTTGGCGCCATTGTCGGGGACTAGTTTGATTTGTTATTAACATTAATTTATTTGGTGAACTATTGCTTTAGTCTTTAAATTTTTGCCTAGGTAAATATTCTTTGTTTTGTTGGCTTTCTTGCTTATGGTAAATAATAGATCGGTAGGGATAACACCAATTCCTTTTGATCCTGAGGCTAACGTTACCAATAGAAGAAGTAGGCAAAACAGTGCTTTTAGTTAGGAACCGGAACTTGTTAAATCAAATTTTGTGGAATTTAGGAATTTAGAGGATTTAGAAGCTTTAGGTGAACATCAAAACATGCCAGACAGAATTCCTGAACGTGATAACCCAGAACAAAATGATAATGAAGAAACTAACACTGGGGGAAGGAATCTACCAATAGTTCCGGACCCTAATCAAAACGTTTAGGGTATCCCATATCTTAATCTAGAAGTTCTCCAACAACTGTTGAGAGATTCAGCCGAGCTGCCTGCTCATCGTGAGCAATAGGCTCAACTTGCCAGGTGCATGCCAAAGCTGCACCACTTTCTCAAAACCCTGATCCTCCTATTCTACCTGTTCAAAGCAATATTCCTGAATTTCAACTTGGTCCAAATCAAGGTAACGTGCCTAAAAAAATTTAGGACATTTTATTCCAACTTTTGTGGCGTGAAGGTTTTGCAATGAGTTTACATTTCGCACATAGTATACAAACAAAATCTTGTGAGGAATTGAGATTTTTTATTTGTAAATTATGCCAAATAACACTATTAATTATCCAATGCATCATTGTTTGCCCAGGATGACCGAAACACTCATGCTATAAGTTGAAAGATTTTGAGTCATTAAAAATTTTATGCTCATCACAACATTATAGTGGGTTGAATATAGGTATAATATAGCCTTGATGAAAAGGATGGGAGCTTTTCTAGAACTTGTTTTCAACATCCAATGGTTTAAGTTATGAGCAAAAGTTCTTTATTATTTTTCATATCAATTTCGATATGGAAACCATTGATTTGATGTCTTTGAAACTAAGAAGGGTACGTTTTGATTAAGGATATAATATTGTATCTTCAATAATTAATTCTGTACCCATTGGTAGAATTAAAGAAGCTCTCCCGGAGCCAACAATAAGGATAAGTTGAGGGCCAAAATATCTGTTCAATCTCAGCCGTTATTCACAACACCAAGGCATCCGCCTAAGAAGCTCTGCGTTGAACTCTGGTCAACTAACAGAAATCTCAAAGTCTTTCACAGGCTCGGACTGCCCTCTTGTTGAATCTAGCACGAGCACCCCCTTAAAGGATCTCTCAGAGTTCGCACTATGAGACTCGAAGCCTCTCTGGACTCGTATCACGGCCCGACCTGAGCTAGTTCGCTGGGACACGACGCATGCGGGGATACAGGGGTGTGATTTGAAGCAACAGATATTTTAAGGCGCATCGTAATTCATGACGTCATCATAACATGCAAGACAACATTTTGATATTCCAATCCGGGTTCTTAAGTTACATAATATCATCAGAAGTTCATATTAGCAAAAATAACATAAACCGATTTTGGTTATCACAGTTGTAAAAATAGCAGCAAAAGACAATGGCTGGGTAACTCATATAACGATATGAAACCCGGGGCCTTATTTAATAATAGGCTATTTCAGCTCTAGCACCCTCCACCTCCATCAGCTGCTCAACCTGCACATTTAGAAATACATGCAAAGGCTTAGTACTGATACGATCCTCACCACAGACAGAATTTTGTATCGCAGCCCAAGACCGATGCGGAAGCAAAACAAGTAGATTGGTGGAGACTCGTCACCTTTGAATGATGAAACCGAGTGCCGTAGACACAAAGAACTCCTACGACCCAAGAGATATGCGCACCCAACAATAACGAATTTTATTGATTGAAAATTGAATATAAACATTTACGATGAAGCCTTTATATAGGCGTTGGAAACCTATCTCTCAAAGGAAAAAGATAAATGAAAAACTGAGAAGCTAACAAATCTAAACTAACAAAAGATATCCAATCTCCTGATGAGATAACGATGAAAATCCTCCCAATCTAATCATAATAAAAAAACGTGCACCAAGAAGACGTGTAGAAAATTTGTGGAAAAATGTGACCCAAGTATTCTCCATAGATCAGCCCAATTTGCTCTTGATCAAATTCACCATGCGTGGCCCAAGCCCAACTTATTCTCCAATGGGCCTCTTGCTTAATCCTTTAGCCCACACCTTTTAAATTATCACATTAAGCCCATCCTTGAATTTCTTCACTCTCACATGGGTCACTGCCCCAATAGGAACTTCGACTGGATCACGCATCATCGAATCTCGGACTCCATCATTCCCCTCCTCTTGAAGAGGATTTGTTCTCAAATCAAAGTCATCACCTACCTCAAAAGGGCTCAAATCAATAACGTTGAAAGTAGTACTCACACTATACTCACCGGGTAAGTCCAATTTGTAGGCATTGTCATTGACGTGCTCCAACACTTGAAATGGACCATCTCCATGTGGTAACAACTTCGACTGGTGCTGCAATGGAAATCTCTCCTTATGCATATGTAGCCACACCCACTCTCCAGGCTCAAAGATCACCTTGCGATGCCCTCTCGTTGTCTTGTTTGGCATACTGCGTAGTCCTTCATTCGATGTTCTGCATTGCCTTTTCGTGAATCTGCCTAACAAAATCAGCCATTTTCTTGCCATGAAACTTAGTATGCTCATGATCAGGTAAAAGACTCAAATCCAATGGTGTCATTGGATTAAACCTATATACAATCTCAAAAGGTGAAAACTTAGTAGCAGAGTGAACAGACCGATTATAAGCAAACTCAACATGCGGCAAACACACCTCCCAAGACTTAATATTTTTCGTGATGATAACTCGAAGCAAAGTAGACAAAGTCCTATTTACTACCTCAGTTTGTTCATCAGTTTGTGGATGACAAGTAGTAGAAAATAAAAGTTTCGTTCCTAACTTACACCACAAAGTCTTCTAAAAGTAGCTCAAGAACTTCGAATCTCTATCAGAAACAATAGTCCTAGGCATGTCATGTAAACTAACAAACTCTCTAAAGAAGAAATCAGCAACATGTGATGCATCATCAGATTTATGACATGGAATGAAATATGTCATCTTAGAGAATCTATCAACAATCACAAACACAGAATCATGACCACGCTCACTTCTAGGCAATCCTAACACAAAATCCATAGCAATATCAATCCAAGGTATAGTAGGAATAAGCAATGGAGTGTACAAACCATGGGCACTAGATCTAGACTTAGTCTATTTACATGTAATGTATCTACCACAAATACGATCCACATCACGCTTCATGCGAGGCCAAAAGAAATGCTCATGCAAAACAGCCAAAGTCTTAGCAACACCAAAATGACCCATCAAACCTCCACCATGAGACTCAAGCAACAATAAGTCATTCAATGAGCATTTAGGAAAACACAATTTATTCCTCCTAAACAAGTATTCATTATGCCGAAAATACTCTCCACTAGCAAATTTTTCACGTGCTATCTCACTGTAATCATCATCATCCACATATATACTCTTAATGCACTCAAAACCAAGCAACTTAGCATCTAAAGTAGAGATCAAGGCATACCTTCCAGATAGTGCATCGGCCGCCACATTCTGCTTACCTTGCTTATATTTGATGACATAGGGAAACGTCTCAATGAACTCCATCCACCGTGCATGCCTCTTGTTCAATTTGTGTTGCCCTTTCAAGTGCTTCAACGACTCATGATCCATGTGAATGATGAACTCCTTAGCCCAAAAATAATGTTTCCATGTTTGCAGTGCTCGAACTAATGCATACAACTCCATCGTACATGGGATAGCTCAAAGTAGCACACGTTTCTCGCTGAAGTACGCCACCAACCGACCCTCTTGTATCAGAACTGCACCAATTCCAACACCAGAAGCATCACATTCAATCTCAAAGGTTTTAGAAAAGTTAGGAAAAGATAATACCGAGGCATGAGTCAACTTGTGCTTCAAAACTTCAAATGTTTTTTCTTGTGTTACCTCCCAATGAAACTCCATGTTCTCCTTTATGACCTCCACTAATGGGGCTGTAATAGTGCTGAAATGAGGCACAAACCTCCTATAGAAACTTGCAAGCCCATGGAAAATCCGAACATCTTCAATGCTCTTTGGACGTGGCCACTCTTGAATAGCTCGTATATTCTCCTCATCAACCTACACTCCATGTGCACTAACAACAAAACCAAGAAACCCAAGCTTAACCATGCAAAATATGCACTTCTAAAGGTTAGTAAATAATCGTTCCTTTCGAAGCACATCCAAAACAGATCTCAAATGCTCAACATGTTTATCATGATTCTTGTTATAGATTAAGATATCATAAAGATAGATAACTACAAATCTACCAATGAAAGTACGGAAAACATGATTCATAAGACGCATAAACGTACTAGGAGCATTAGTTAATCGAAAAGGCATAACTAACCACTCAAACAAACCAAGTTTTGTTTTAAAAGTAGTTTTTCATTCATATCCTTCTTTGATCCTAATCTGATGATACCTACTCCTAAGATAAATTTTTGAAAATACACAAGACCCATGCAACTCATCAAGGATATCATCTAAGTGAGGGATAGGATGGTGATACATTACTTGATATTATTAATAGCTTGACAATCGTAGCACATTGAGTCCTTCGTTGGCACAAGTAGAACAGGAACTAGGCATGGACTCAAGCTCTCCCTCACGTTCCTTTTTGCCAACAGCTCTCAAATCTGCCTCTCCAATTCCTTCGTCTCCTCTACACTGATTCTGTATGTTGGTCTATTTGGAAGTGTTGTGCCAGGCACGAAATCAATCTGATGCTCAATCCTTCGAATCGGTGGTAATTCGGATGGCACATCCTCGGGAAAGATATACTCAAAATCCTGCAAAAGAGAGAAAATAGAAGGAGGTAGAGAATCGACATCGTTAGTCAAAATGAAGTTCTCCTTGTACCACACATCACTGCCAACGGCTGGCCCTCATTGACCACACCCTTCATATCACTAGCCCTCGCAAGGAAAGACTTCTGAACCATCTCCTTTGCCCTATCATCATTTTTGGATCCCACCAAATCCTTATTTGCCACTTCTAACTCCTTTTGCAACTGCACCTGATCCTAAAAAACTTTTTTAAGAGTTACGGGAATAAGTGACATGTTTTTTTAGTTGTAAACAAAAGGGTGCATGTTGGTGAAGCCATCGTGTTTCACTCGTCTATCAAACTGCCACGGTTGTCTCAACAAAATATGAGCTGCTTGCATCAGAATGACATCACTTACCACCTCATCCTCATATTTCCCAATGCGAAAGGACACCCTCACTTGCTGCACCACCTTGATGGGACCGCTATCATTCAACCACTGCAATCGGTAGGGTTTAGGATGCTTCATCAGTGGTAGCCCTAACTTCTAAACCTGGATTGGCTAGCCGCATTGGTACAGCTCCCTCTATCTATGATCATTCTACACACTTTATCTTTGACATGACATCTCATGTGGAAAATATTTTCTCGTTGCTCGGTATCGTCCACTTGGTTCTGCATGCTGAGGGCTCTCCTAGTAATAAGATTAATTGCAGCAGGTGTCTCCATCTCCTCTTCTTCCCCATCAATCTCCAAGTTTGTCATTCAGGATCAACAGTCTCATCGTCGGTCACTTGTTCCCCATCATCTCGAAGATGTCCTATTCGGACAGTCACTTGCAATATGTCTGAATCCCTGATACTCAAAACATTTTTACCTTGGTTAGCGGAGCTCAAAGGCTTTGATTTGGACACCACGAATGGTTTAGTCTCCTTCAAGTGTTCCTCCTTCCTCCATTGGTTTTTCTTTGTTGTGATGCCACCAACGGACTATGGTGGTCTACCATAAATCTGATTTTATCTATTGCTGCCACCCCTCCTCTTGTGTTGATTCTCTATCTTGATCGCCATGTGAACCATGTCCTCCAACTCCACTTAGTGTTGCAACTCCACCTTATCACGTATCTCCCACTTCAATCCTGCTGGGAATCTGGCCATCGTTGCCTCTCGATCCTCCTCGAAGTTGAATCGAATCATGGTTACCTCCATCTCCTTAAAGTACTCGTCTACGCTCCGAGTGCCTTGCCTCAGATTTCGCAACTTATTGTAGAGTTCTCGATAGTAGTGTGGCGGTATGAATCGCTTCCTCATGACAGCTTTCATTTCGCCCCATGTTCATAGTGGTTACTCTCAATTCCTCATGCTCCCTACAACCTGCTAGTCCCACCGTACAAGAGCATAATCTGTGAATTCTATCGCGACCAGCTTCACCTTTTTCACCTCGGAATAGTTATGGCATTCATAGATCAGCTCTACCTTTCTTTCCCACTCCGGGTACAACTCCGGATCGTTCTTACCTTAGAAGGAAGGAATGTTCATTTTGATGTTGCCTAGGTTGATATCCTCGTATGCTTGTCTCCTTAGCCTCCTCTCTTCAACTTCAGAAAATCCATCATCTCCATATTCGCCAACGTCATCGTCGTCCTCGTCATGTAGTGGATTTCATCTGACATTTGGAAACTGTTCTATGCCCATGTCTAGTCTTCCTCCTCGTCCTCTCCTCCTATCTCGTCTATCTCATCCTTCACTGTTATCATGGCTTCCCCTTTGTGAGTTCTCCAGGTTATCTATACGTTGTTGCATGTTCTCAAATTCTGTCCTCATCATTCTGGTCAACTCGGACCTCAAAGCCTCCATCATGAACTTTGGATTCATGGGGTTAGGATTTGTGGAACCATCTACCTCCGTTTTGGACATTGCTACAAAACTGATATTAGAGAAAAAAAACAAAAGAACCTCACCACCTCACAAACGCTCGTTTATCACTCAAAGATGAATCACTCAGCACTCGTGTATATCACTCAATTAAATGGCTTTTTTAGTCCCTCTAATGATCTTAAGCACTCTTGCCTTTTACCACTCAATCTCTCTACTAAAAATTTCAAATTCCTCAATTCACCACTTTATTCAAACCAATAAATCAAAAGATACAAGATGACATAAAAGAAGAAGGTACGACTCTAGACAATAACTAAAATTTTTGTTTTTTTAGAAACGACGTTATATAGAAATTATAAGGAAAGACTCGGAAAGACTAGGAACGCAAATAACTGAATCAAAATCAATTTTTTGGACGAAAATTTGGCGCCAAAATCATGAATTTTTTTGACTTCGGTGGAGCCGCTCGGGAGACCTCAGGGACACATAAAACAAAACAAAAAGTAGCAAAATTCTGAAAAAAAATATATATATACTTTTTATGGAGGAACTTTGAATTCGTGATTCCTCAAAATTTAAAATTAATTTGCCACCAAAATCAAACAGAATCAAGAAGATATAGTCGGATATGATAAGATATGGTAAGATATCAAAATAGATTTTGAAACCTTCCCACGACAAGATTGGACTCGATGTACGAAACGAATAAGATTGACATATATAAAGAAATGATGCACGGATAACAACTAATTTTTGAACAAAAAATAAAGACTCAAATAGATATGAAAGAAATATTACGAAACCTGAACCTGACTCTGGTGCCAACTGATACGATCATCACCATAGACAGAAGTTTGGATCGCAGCCCAACACCGATGTAGAAGCAAAACAAGTAGATTGGTGGAGACTCGTCGCCTATGAATGATGAATTCGAGTGTCGTAGACACAGAGAGCTCCTACGACCTAAGAGATATGTGCACCCAACAACAACGAGTATAATGAAGATGCCACAAACGAAGGTGGATGTTCGTTTGATAAGTCGGGTTGAAGTCCTTGATGCGATCAAAGAAAATTCGATAGACTCTCGGTAGAGAGAAAATAACTCATGAGTTTTATTGATTGAAAACTGAATATGAACGTTTACGATGAAGTCTTTATATAGGCGTAGGAAACCTATCTCTCAAAGGAAAAAGATAGATCAAAATCTAAGAAGATAACAAATCTAAACTAACAAAAGATATCCAATCTCCTAATGAGATAATGATGAAAATTGTTCCAATCTAATCATAATAAAAAAAACATGCACTAAGAGATGTGTAGAAAATGTGTGGAAAAACGCGACCCAAGTATTCTCCATGGACCAGCCCAATTTGCTCTTGATCAAATTCACCATGCGTGGTCCAAACCTAACTTCTTCTCCAATGGGCCTCTTGCTTAATTGTTCAGCCCACAACTTTTGAATCAGCACATTAAGTCCATCCTTGAATTTCTTCACTCTCGCAAGGGTCACTGGCCCAACAGGAACTTCAATCGGACCACGCATCATCGAATCTCGGTCTCTATCAAGTACATTGATTGCATTCAGTGAACACATGCCCGAAATGACACATACATAATTTTGAATTGTTATGCCATTCACTTAGGTGACATGTAATGGTTTTTATTGAAGTCTACTTTATGCGCACAAAACATTTTCATGAAACTCTGTAGAGTATTTTCCATCCTCACACCATTTACAAACACATGCTATTATTTCGTAGGAGCTAGGAAGTAGGCCTCCTTCACTGATCTCGATGTCGAGGCATCAGTAGGCTCGTATCCTAACTGGCGGACGCCATCTAGTGCACTAGCCTTAGGGACTGACATTACCACTAAGGTCCGAATTCGTTACCATCAATCATTCAACTCATTCATCTGATAGCATCACAAAATATTTTCTGACCATGACATTCATCAGATAAACAACAGCATGCTTTCATTCGATTTTGCAACAAAAAAATTAAATCACAGCTCATTTTATAAGTAAAAAAGCCCACCTCGATCCTCCTGCAGAATGGGTGTTCGGGATCTGAAGATGTTTACTGGTTGCATTCTGCGAATTATGAATCACTGTATCAAGATTCGTTGTTCAACGAACCTTAATCGCTTAATTATACCAGCTTAATGTTACTAATCGTGTATTGCGTTGGTTAAGGGTATTGACGGGAGTCGAGTCCCCGATGGGTATTAGATCTCGAATGGGGACAAACAGATTCTAAACTTATAATTTTCACTAAAGGGTACTATCCAAATCACAAGAATAAAAGCATAATTGAGACAATCAATCAGAAACCCAACAAGCAAATCAAAACCCAGCCAAGCAAAATGAAATCGAGAAAGCAGAAATCCATAACCGCTATCAATTGAAGAAAATCTCTATCAATCATGCTGTCAATATCTTGAATGGGGACAAACAGATTTGTAAAACGACAAACCAAATAAGTTCAAAAGTTTGATTCTATCCAAGTTCAAATGAGATAACAAACAATAATTGCAACAGAAAGTGAAATTTTAATGATTAAAAGGGCGCAGGCCTTCACAATCAAATGCAAGGGCAGAAGACATAAATTTTCAGAAACAAATTACAAATTTCCAGATTTGCAGAGTAGACAAGAGATTCTTAAACTATTTAAAATTATATCTTTTCATGTAATGCCACATATTTACATCTATGAACAGATTAAAGCAGCACAGTAAAATTAGCGAATTGCAATACTAGATTTCACGATATGCGATCAATGAACAATTCATAATTTGAAAAGAAAAGTTACCTTGCAGGAAATACAGGATTATTCCCAAGGACATAGATACCAAATTCTGAATTGGGAGAGCAAAGTGTTGTATTAAAAATACAAACTCTTCGATGATCGATCATCGGTGTAGAGAATTGTATAAGTAAAGAAAGAGAGATAGAATAAAGAAAACACAAAAACACAAGAGAGCCATTTTTTTATTTCTCAATAGATGTATCTGTACATTTACGACGTATACAACCCCTTTTATAAGGAGAAAAATATAATCCAGTAAATATATTAAATAATTTCTAACATTATATAAATATTTAGTTACAACAATTATCTTATTGGAAACTCATCGTATTAAGACGAAATGTTTCATTTTTAAAATTGTATGTTTAAATTTTTATTGGAAACTCATAGTAATTTACATGAGATAGATTATAAATAATTGTATATCTAACTAGAGGAGGTCTCTCGTTAGGTCGTTTAAATCATTTAGGCGGGTTGTGGTTTAGAATTTGGGAAGGGTATGAGTTTGGATTTAGGATCCAGGATTGATACGGGTTTAGGTTGATGGAAACGAATTATTTAGATCCGCCTAAATCGTTTAGACGATCTGACACAAATTTTTTCCATCTAATTATTCATTAAAAAAAATTATATATCATTCTTAAATGTTGAGGTTTTATGTTAGTTTCATTCGACCATATTTACTTTTATGTAATAAAATTTAATGTTGGAGATATAGGCAAAAACTTGTGTTAGGCCGCATAAATGATTTAGGCGAATTTAAACAACAAAATCTCATGACCTAAATCCATTTGAATAAAGTAGGATTGGGTCAAATAAATAAGTTGACATGTTTAAATCATTGAGACAGTCTAACAGGAGATCTTCTCTATTTTTTAAATTCATTGAGAATGCTATTTCTCACATTGATTGACAATGCTATTTCTTGGGGATATTTGAACCGTGTAACATAGACTAGTTACTTTTTTCATAATTACTTTTGCGCATCGCGCGAGTATAATTCTAGTCCACATAAAAATTAATGATTTAATATTAATTATGAACATATCATATATTAAAATTGTTTATTAATTCTTAACAGATGAATATAGTAGTATCTGATCCAATTCACGGATAATTCGATACGAATTTTTCGTTTTCATATCAGGTTGATTTGATAATGATCTGTATCTGATAAACTTAAATCCAAATTTGTAATTATCGTATATATTCGTATCAAATTATCACATCATATCAGAAATCGAAACTGTATATAGGAGCGTGTACATAAAATAAGGATGCATTTAGAAACACTCTACAAATATAGTTCATATACTTACTTCAATTGATTGCGAATATGTTCAAAGGGTGAGACATAATTTCTTTAGTTGTTGAATCATGACTTACGAGAATTTTTCTTAATTGAAATTTGTCAATTGTTCATTTCAACGTCGGTGACAGTGACCACAAACAAATACTATCATTATATGTCTACCATCTCAGAGTACAGTGGTAAGCGGATTTCTCATGACCTTAAAAGTCACGAGTTCGAGTCTATGTGGGGACATCCGTGTGGGCTTATTTAATAATGTATTCAAGTTAAAAAAATAAAAAATACAACCCTTATCCCTCCTATCAACCTATAGATAATATATTTTTCTTTATACCAAAAAAAAATACTATAATTTTCTATATTTAATTTCTTTCACCTCCCCTCCCCCTCTCAAAAACTTTGTTTGCCTTCTCCTATTGGAAATCTACCTCTGAATGTATTAATTAAATAAAGTCAAACCCTAACATAATTTGTCCATGTTACAATTTAATAATTACTCTCAAGCTCAAGCTGATTTGATAATTAAAATTGTACTAAATAAATACAAAATAATAATTTACATGAACTCGACTAGCTAGGTAATCAACTAAGTCTAAACATATCAATATTATATCAAAGTACGTTTGAAAAAAATGTACGTGTAGTTGAAGCTTGGTTGAAGATGACCGACTCAAACCTCTGCTTTTGTGTGTGTGTGTGTGTGTTTTTGTTGGGTTATATGAATTCACGGAATTGATGTCTCAAAATATACTGAGAAAAATTAGATTAAGTCATGGGATAAAAGATATGAAAATTCAAAACTCATTTAAATTATGAGATAACTCAATGAGTCAAGCCTCGTCAAAACCTTTCATGAAAAACCTTATGCATGAACTCAATGATAAGGAGATGTCTAAATACATGAGAAATAACTCAATTAGCCAAACCTTGGCGAAACCTCTCATCGAAAACCCAGTAGAAAAATCAATCAGTGGGAAAAAGAGTAACCGTATAAATACAACCAATTTAAAAAAATAAATGGATCAAATGAGTTAAGCCTCATCAAAACATCTCATGAATAATTGAGGAAAGCCAATGAGAGGGCAAAATAATGTTATAGTGATCGTCTAAATACACAAGGGATAACATTATGGAATCGAAATCTTGTAATGTTGGTCCCCAAATCAGAGTTTATAAGTTAAGCGTGGAATTAAACTTAGAGTCCACAGTTGTAGCTGAGTTAGCCAAGTCAGTTATGGCTTTATAAAGTTGTTAGCTAGTTTGAGATTAAATTCAGTTCGTATATACAATCAGTTGAGCTGACAAGTTTAAAAATTAGTTGAGAAAAATAAAATAATTTAAGTGTCACACCCGACGTTCCCAGGAAGGAATGGCGGGCTGGGTCACAACTTGCCGAATGATAATAGGATGGAATAGGAAGTAAAGGCATAATGAACAATAAAGAAGATAATAATAACATTTAGAAAGAGTTGATACACAAAGATCTTTGATTAGCAGATACAAGTACCAACAAAAGGTTTATAAGTTCGTATATACGAGTTCATGAAGCAGTTTACACAAAATTAAAGAAATATAGGCAACGGAATAAATGTAATTGAGTTATGCAATGTTGAGTATACAAATGAACTCAGTGGATACATTGCCGAAACATACATAATATAAGAATGTTAGCCTGCTATACAAAGCAATACACGAGGGTTTTCACTTTCAAGTAAACTCATATACTCCAAAATATTTTCTTTCTTTCATGCACATATAACAGTTTAATCCAATCTATCTATTTATAAAAACGAGTCAGGAAGTAGGCCTCCTTCACTGGTTGTGCATCCCATGTAAAATGCGCTCTTTCAATGAGCATTTTCTAGTGTACTAATATAGGGACTTAGATTTCCACTAACACCATTCATTGGCCACTCACACACCATGGTTGTCTAATCATTTAACTGGCTACTGCAAGCATAGCTCCATTCAAATAATCAATTGGCCACTACAAACGTGGCTCATCTCAATTCACCAACCGACCACTATGGGTATGGCTCATCTAAATTCACCAATCGACCACTACTGGCTCATCTTAACATATATAATAAGATAGATAAACATTCTCAAACAGTTATGGTCATGACAATCATCATAAATAAATACATATAAAACATAATTCATTTAGCAAAGCACAACTCAAGGCCCGAGATAGCATTTTATATTTTAGTATAGAAAGCGCACCTAATATGTCTTCAAAAGATTACACACATCAAGGCCTCTCTGAGTCGTTGGTTACGGTGCTCTACGTTCCATTCAATAATCCGAGATTGTCTAATAAGAATTAAACCAAAAATAATCTAAAATATGTACTTCAATAAAGTGCTTAAACTATAAGGTCGAACGACATCTAATTTCTTTCAAGAAAAATAGAGCTCATGAATAATCACTAAGTGTAAGGAAATGCTTATTCTACTTTAGGGTGGTGACTAGGTAACGAAAATTCTACCTTTTTGTACTGTATCTTGATCGACTACCTAACCATTAACACACACTCACAGACGCAGAATCAAATATAATCAAAATGTGTACAGACACAAAGGACTAATCTTCAACAAGAAATAAGAATAACAACAGCAAAATAAAATAAAACACAATGAAAGGGAACATCCCTCTTCTCGTAAAAATCAACCAATTCATAACATGAGAAAATTCTTCGTCCATGTAACTCAAAACAATTAAAATCCTAAGTCTAAACAAAAATTTAAATCATAGTGGGTTTCCTTCAAATTGTTGTCAAGTGATAAAAGAAAATTCCCTTCTTCAAATATTCTCTCGGCAGAACAAAGGTGAGAAGGCTCCCAGTTGTAATATTAAGTCAAAGATTGTCTCAATTTGTGAGTGCCTACAATCTCTACATCTCCTAAAATTTGATTGGGGTAAATGTAATGAGTCATAAGATAAAAACTAAATCTTGCACAAGAAAGGGCTCTGAATTCGCAATCCGGATTCTCTGCTATACAATGGTGTTATATATTATGTTCTACCACATGAATTCTTGACATGTGTATTAATTAAAGGTGATAAA
>AYJT01020937.1:0-11078 GCA_001278415.1 Ocimum tenuiflorum | reverse complement strand
GTTGCTGGACTCTGAACTGAGTTTCCAGATTCAAACCTAGTTGGTTCAACTAGTTGCACACCACGGGTTTTGCCCAGCTGAACATCAGCTTTATCAGCATCTGGGCAATTCAGAGTCAGCTCCGCAGTGTTCTTGCATACTAAGGTAGACTCATCAAAAATAACATTGCATGTTATTTCCACAAGAAAAGTTGTCTTGTTGAATACCCTAAATACCTTGTGAGAGGGGTATTCATATTCTAGGAAGACTCCCTCATCAACTTTAGGAGAAAAGGTATTCAATATAGACTTTCCATTATTGTGAATATAACATGGGCAACCAAAAGCATGTATATGAGTTAGAGAAGGCTTAAGACCTTTATACACCTCATAAGGTGTTTTATTAAGTCGTAGGTTGATGGAGTTGTGGTTCTGAGTGTAGCAAGTTGTGCTGACAGCTTCCTTCAATGTTATGTTTCTTCTTTTTGCAAGATCATTCTGTTGCAGCGTCCTTGGAGCTGAGTGCTCGTGACTGATCCCATGATTCGCATGAAAGTCTATAACTGGACCATTGTAGAACTCCGTCTCGTTATCTGATCTAATCCTGATTACTTTGCAGCTTTTCTCATTCTCAATCTTCAGGATCAGCTCTGGTAGCAACATCTTAACTTCAGCTTTGCTCCAAAAACTGCACCCATGTATATCTTGAGAAGTCGTCGATCACCACCATGGTGTAACTCTTCCCACCCACGGACTGGGGAATAACTGTTTTCGAACAAATCTATATCACGAAGCTCCAGAACTCGGGACGTGCTGGGTTCTACTGCTCTTCCTTTGAAGGATACGTTCGTCTACTTTCCTAACTGGCAGGCCCCGCAGACTCCTTCATTCTTCATGACTTCAGCTGGTAGACTTTCCACCAATTTGTGCTTCACTAGATAGTTGATAGTTCTGAAGTTCAGGTGATTTAATCTCTTGTGCCATAGCCAGCTGGTCTCTAATGAGCTTCGAGAGACTAGACAAGAGCTAGGGCTGCCACTATTCCAATCAACAATGTATAACCCTCATCGTCTAATTCCTCTGAGAACTACTTCCTTGGAGATTTTGTCCTTGATATAGCATTCGTTCTTTGCGAACACTGTCTTGTAGCCATTTTCTCCAAGTTGGATGATGCTCACTAGATTATGCTTTAGATTCGAGATTAGGGAGACACCATTAAGGGTAACTTGGTTGATTCTGACCGTGCCTGAAGCAACTATTCTTCCTCCGGAGTTGTTGCCAAAAATTACAGATGGCCCACTGACTGGAATGATGTTGTCCATGCCATCCTTGTTTCCAGTCATGTGCCCTCAGCAGCCGCTATCTAAAATTTATATCTCAGTAGCTCTAAACGGCTGTCGATTTTCTTCTGTGACCTGCAATCACAAAGAAGATGGTTTAGGTACCTGTCTTACTTTGGGTCCTGAGGGGTCAAAACATGTATGAATCCTTTCGGAATCCATACTTGTTTGATTATAAGACCTTGGACCGATTGAGCAGCTTGTTTCACTGCCTTCTTTTGCTGTCTTTTCATAAAATGCACTCTATTATGATGTTTTTTATTAAAACGTGCATTTGTGTGTAAGTTTTGCTTTGGAACAAAATTCCTAGCAAAATTTTGAGGGGCTGACCCTGAATATGTATTGGCATCTGTCTTGGACTTCCTAGGATTGAATCCAAGTCCAGGAAGATTAACCTTCCTACTTTGCCATCTCGACTCAGAATGTCTGAGTACTTGTTGACTAGTGAAAGGCCTCTAGTCAGGTCTTCCTAAACTGGGATATCTCCAGTTTACTTACGCATAACTAGGAGATCTCCAGTTAGGTTTCCCTGAACTGGGGTGTATAGGAGTTAGTGCCTTGGATAACTGAGGTTTCCTCAGCTGTCTAGCCTTAGATGGTGCGGCTAACTTCCCAGTCAGCTGAGCCTTCTTCAGCTGGACAGTCTTGGAAACTGTAGCTAGTCTTGAAGACTGGCCAGTTTGTATTTCTGCTGGCTAAAATACAATTTTTTCCTTGCCTTTACTCATGCAAGGATTAGGTTTGTCATTCAAACCGAATGGATCATGTCATAATCCATTCTTTTCAGTGCAAGATTTTTGAATGCTGAGAAGATGTTTCAAATCTCTCGAGCTTTTGTTAAACGAAGAAAGAATTTTCTTCTGCTCAACGTTTTCTGCTTTTAAGGATTCTAGCTCAGCTGAAAGATTTTCAAAACTGGTTTTAATGGCTGAGCTTTCCTCCCTAGATTTCTTATTAACTGCTACTAAGGACTGAGTCTTTTCAAGTTCAGCAGTTAGTTTTGAAATTTATTTTTTTAAGGAAATGTTTTCATTCAAAATTTGGGATTGCAGCATGCACATGTAGTCGAAATCTTTTGACAAGCTTTCAAGTGAGAGATCCTCAGAGTCAGAATGACATGACTTAAAGTTCTCATTTTCGTGATCGAATATATGCAAAGTCCGTCTCCTAGACTTCTTTGATTGGCAGGTGAAGGTTCAGTTCCCTTCAGAACGTGAATCAGGTTTGTGGTTTTCCTTTCTTAGATGGTGGTCTGAAGAAAAGTTCTCGAAAATCTTTAGCTAACGAACAGCTTTAGGTTCTCCGAGTCTCGAGTTTAGAACTCGAAAAACTTTTAGATGCTTGTAGGAGAGAGTGAGTAGATAGAGATTCAGTTTTTCTCTCTCTTCCTTTGACTCCAGTATTTATACTCGTCAGATCTGAATAGTGTCGTTGAAAGGCAGGTGAAAAGCATGGCCTGAAAGTTGAACCACCGTCAGATGAATAGAGCCGTTGCTTTACTTTTAGCAGGCTTTTTCAGGCTTTTATCCATGGGTCCGACAGCTTTCGGCTTTGGATCGTTGAATAATAATTACTGTCAAAATGCCTTTTTAGAGACATTCCAAAAGTCAGCTTGAAAGTTCTTTTTGCCTCAATTGTAGGAAAAGACAACTAGGAAATCCTCTGACTTGATGGAGAGATTCCTTGGATGTTAGCTCCCTTTTTGGAAGTTAGTTTTGGAGTCAATCTATCTTTTACTTTAGCTGTCAGTTCAAGGTGAACTGCAGCTGGTTTTCTTTCACAACTGATGAGCTCAGCTGTAAATCACATAGCTGGGTTGAACGTGATCTTCTAAAATTTCTAAGTCTTGAATCTTCCAGCTTCAATTCTCTGCGAGTCTATGCTATGACAATTCAGACCTATACAACATTACATCAGTTCTATACTATTAACGTAGTTTCTGACAACATCAAAATATTCTAATTCCTAACAAAAATAATTTATCAAAATCATAGAACAGTATGAAGTTTAACTTATTAGATGTAAAACATAAAATCTATTTAGACATGCTTTAAATAATGAAAAGTAATTAAACTACCTAAAAAACATATAATACTACAAAAAAAAAAAGAATGCTTTGAAAAATTACAAAATATTCTAATAAATATTGATCTTGATGTAAGAAAATAGTGTATGACAGTGAGGCTAATAGGATGGGTTAGCATCAAGTGTAGAAAAGAAGTATTATATAAACAGGAGGGTAGCAATAGTATGATATCATAATTATCTTATTAAGTGCCATAAATTTTTAATTGGTATAGCCTTCAAAAATTTATAAGATTCTGTGTTTTGTTCTGCATATATAACGCAGAATATTAATTAATCCGCAGCATCAATTCTAGAATCAAATATTTATAAGAATAAGTAAAATGAAATGGAGATGAAGAATGATCGCCTGTACTGACAAAATTGGCTATTTACGTAAAAGAAGGAATATTACTAAAATTGAATGAAACAGCATTCGATATTGATGTGACACTTCGGCTGCAGAAATTTTCTTGGAAGGAATGAACTAATATAGGGGCATAGTAGTCGATCAAAAGGCCCGTACCAGCAGCTGTAGATTGTTAAATCATGGATTTGTGACATGGTAGGTAAAGGATTCTCTGCTGTACTCCAACCTTTAAATTCTTAAGGTGAGATTGGATGACAACGTTGTGCTAAACTTTTATTTAATTTTGGTATTAATGAAATATTTTTTCTCTTTAGAATATATTGTTTAATTTATTTTTCTATTAAATTACATAAGTTTTATCAACGGATGGGGAGCTAATAAAGTGAATAAGGATTTGATTTGGTGGAATCAAGGGGAAAACATTACTGTAGATATAATATATGAATATTACAGATTTCATTCTATTCTAGAACTCGGCGATCAATCTAAGAAAAACATTCAAACATTATAAAGAAGACTACAAATTATACAAATAATTCCAAAACTAAATAAAAGAAAAACATTGCAAGATTAATCTAAAATAATTTAAGGTTTGGGTTCAACATTGTACTCAATAGACATGACTTTCTCAATCTAATTTGTTTTGAAGAAAAAAAGACATAATAAAATCCAAACATAACTCTTAAGGTGTTGAAGACTTTTCGCGTGTCGAGAGAGAAGATGGCCGCTTCCAAATGCAATAACATCACTTTTTTGCCAATATAACATTTTTGCACTTTTTTAAATTACTAATTATATCAAATATTTTTCAAAAATCTAAAATAAATTTATAATTTAGTAAGAGAATTATGCTAAATGCTATTGCTTAGCCATTTTTTTTGTATAATAAAACAATACAATGGAATACCTAGTATAATCCAAATAGAATGAAACAAAAGTAACCAAAGCCTATCGTTCGCTAACAGACATTTAGCAACTTCACAAATAGTTTACTGCAATATGAATTTGTATCACCAAAAACTTGTATAAACAAGAAACAATTAATTGTACAATTACAAATAAGTACACAACCAGCGTCGTACACAGCGGCTAAAACACTCCACCTAAATCATCCAATACAGCAAAAGGTTGAGATGAGATCCTATCTTTGTATCATAGCATTTTCTCCTCAGTTTCACTATAAATCAAAAATTCTAAGTGAACCAAAATTGGTTTGGCTGCCTCAATCATCAAGCTTTTGACCATGAAAATCACCGGTTGATGAAGAATGGACAAAATCCTACATACAGGTCATTTACATCCCTCGTGTGAGGCATCGATCATGCGAATTTTTCACCCCCATTTCATATCATATTGCTGCTTGTCCGAATAATTCTCTGAGCTTCTTCAAGATCCTTCAGAAACCTACACATTTAGCAGTTTCTATGATTTAGGCAGCAGTTCAGGATGTAAGAACATTTAAATGACGTAGAGCCAAACAGACCTCTTTGAATTGAGGACTGCAGAGCCACCAAGGATGAAACGGACTCCAGAGTTCGTAGCATTTTGTAGGGAAACTGCCCGTGCCTCCTCATATGTAGTCCCGCCAACAATGAAAATGATCACATCTTGGGGCCTGTCAAAGATGATCAGTAGATAGACGCCATAAATCAAATGATGCTGAACATATTAACAAAAGCAAGAAGCAAAATTCCTAGTTGGTGCTAGTTGAAATTTGAATTCCTACTATCATTGTCGCCATCCAATAAGGAAATCACAGCTGATTGAAATTTCCTGCATCTGAGTAGTTCTAAGAGATGGCATGTGATATAAATTTTAAAGTATACCAGGCACAGATTTAATCTGAAATTCATCAAAAAATCCTACCTAGCTTGTTGGAAATGATTTCCAATATAAGGGTAGTCCACATCTCTCACACGTCCTTTAATGATGCTCTCCATTGTTTGAGATAGCAAAGGCTGATGCTGGGTGTACACATTCTCTACTCCCTGAGAGAGCAAGAAAATTCATTTTCAAAACCGGGATAGCCAGTGGGTTAAGAAAACTTAGACACAAGTTCATTGACAAACTTTGAGGCCACGAGCCATGTTAAGAGCGTAATTGAGTAGATCTCTGTTCCCATAAAGATCCCCCGTTCGCCTATCGACACCAGCTTGCTTTAATAAAAATTGTACGAGCTGTCAATGCAACATAGAAAATGTCATACAGATTTTAGCATTATTGAGCGGAAAAGGAGCCCCTCAGAGGTGCTGGAATCATAAACAGCAAAAAAGATAGTGAGCTTCAATATGCAAAGCAAGGTCAAATGCACTATCCTCTTTAGTTTTTTCATGTTCAGTTCCTGAAACAATATTCACAGTATCCTCTAAATTAACTTTTAAAGGAATTTGCAGTAGGATAGAGTATGCATAATGGATTGGACATGAAGAAGCAGCAAGAGGTGATCTTACAAAGATGCTTTTCAGGCAGAAACTAACAATTAATACTGAAATGTGATGCACATGAGTGGCTATAAAATGGCCGGCACCACAACTTTTCACCTAACCCCCTTCAAACAAAACATAGCATCTACTTATTCAAGCATATTAATGTTGCATCTAGGAGAGGCCAGATCTTTTGGGCAGAGATCACCTCAAATTACCCAGTCAAGAAAGGTTTACAGTATCAAGTAAGGGTCAAAGGTGGAACAAGAAATCAAAATCATCCTCTCCAGTCACTCTCACGGCCCTGTGGAACTTGACAAAATTTAGGTCATTTGAAGGAGCAGAATGGCATATTTAACGAATCAAGAGCAACACATTCATAAACTTTTAAGCCATTTCTTTTTTTTTTTAACTTAAGTACAATATTAAATAAACCCACTCGAATATCCCCACATAGACTCAAACCCATGACCTTTAAGGTCATGAGAAAGGTGCTTACCACTACACCCTGGGGTGGTAGACAACTTTTAAGCCATTTATTTGAAATATTTTGATAATTTTTCACATTGTCTTTATAACACAGTAATTAAATTTGTAAATTAATTTATCTATAACAAAAATTTTATCAAGAACTTCAATATAAGAAAGTCAAAAATGTCTTATACCCATGCATAAAGTGCATATGGTTTAATATCTGTATAAATGAAGTTAGAAAAGGCATACCCCTGGTTTATACTTTGGAGACTGGGATGCCAATTTATTGAATAACTGCATCAGCTGTACAGGACTTTCTTTCTCATACCGCAATGCATACAGCATAACTAGGCGCAGACGGTCAATATCTGATATGTTTTCGTTGTTTAACAGGTTTGTAACAGCCTGCATAGGAGCACATAGTGCAAGAGTGTTAGATGCTTTGAAGAATGGAACAGCTGAAGGAATATACAACAACATCCAAGCAACAGCATCTCAATGGGGAATTTCAGATCTAGAATCGAGAAAAAATAACATTATGCTCAACAAAAACTCATATACATGCTTAGGCTTGTTTTGTGACTTCTCATGTAAACTTCATGATTACTATGCTTAATTGATTAAAAAAGAGGCTCTGATATTCCTTGAATCAAAGCAGTAATGATCTTTAAACCTGGTGCAATGAGATAGAATCAGTCCCATGGCAATAAAATGTCGATTCCAATATACACCATGATTTCTCAAGCCAGACTATGGCATCACGATACTTATTCATTACCAAATCATTCCTACCTATAGTAACCTCTATGACCGCTCACAGAAGCATCTCGCAGCATCTCTACATATAAGTGACTAAATATCATTTGAACACACTTTTCCCAAGGTCAACCTATCCTTCCATTTATTTATTTTATGCCAATATGTAGCATATGTAGGAATCTATAAGGTTCTACCCTTCATTAACGTGCCGTGATGAAATGTGGCAGAGAGTTCTATTAAAACAAGCATCTCAAATTTCAGGATCAACAGGTGAGTACTACCAATGCATTTAGAATAGCATATACACTCAATACTAGAAAAGGTAACCCCAAGTACCTCAAATGCTGCCCCTTGCCCACCGTTGCAAGCTAAATCTTGTTCTGTTTGTGATACTAACATTAGTTTCCGCTCTTCAACGATCCTGCTCATTTCAGTCACTAATGTCACATGCTTGGAAACATTGCCATGCATTTTTCTGTATTCTGGGTAGTTGTCAACAAATTTAGCCATATCCTCTGCAAAATTACAATTTTTCAACACATTTGAGATTGCCAAAAGTTAGAGCACAGATACAGAAAGAAGAAGATACAAACAAAAGGTACATGCATGACAATGAAGACAGACCTATTGTTTGTATGTTCTGATTACTTTTTGCAACTTGTTGGAAATCATCCACCAATTTTTTTATATTCATCCCAATATCTCCAAAATTCTCGTACATGTTGGCTTTGAAAAAGGGATCTTGCTCAGAAGACAGTACAACCTCCTGAGAACATGAACATTACACTGAGGCTACAACTTCGTCATGCACTCGAAATGACAATGCAGAAAGACATGTTACACTAAAAAGAATAACAACCTGTTGGTCCTTCGATGACTTTCCAATGTGTCTGAGATCTACCTTATTGTCTTGAATGCCTATCAATTCATGAACCATTGCCTGTGTGTAGGAATAGCCATAATCATATTCAGCAAGTAGATTTTGTAAGCAAAATATGATTCCTTTTTTAGACGCCAATAACCTGATATGTCCATTGATTGAGAAGGGGAGTCACAGGGTCATCTCGCCTATCAAGAATAAGCAACAATGGAGAAACTTCTGCACGTCGAAAATCAAAAAGACCACTCTCTTTCTGGTACATCAGCTTCTGCAGAAACACCAAATAAGCTAAATCAGTTTATAGGGCCTTCCTCTGCATTCAGGAAGACTGGGTAAGTGAATCAAGTGCACACGTGATTTATAACAGAATTTGGTCATCAGATTCAGATTTTTTTGAAAGAACAAAGTGGCAATACAATTTTTCTTAAACCAAATGGCAGGTTTCTCACCAGTGCTTCTTGAGCTATCCTTTTAGCTATATCAGAGGTCCGTGAATAACGAATAACTGGTCTTCGTTTTAGAGCCAGGAAGATGGCAGCAATCCCATCAATTACTTGGTCACAGAAGTTCTGCAAGCCTGATGGATCTACCACAGCTGGAAGCATATACATGTGATTTGATGCAATATTTAGGGAGAAGTGATAGGGATCAAGGGCAACAAAATCCGCGTAGAACTCCTGCAGCCAAATAAATAAACATAAGCCAGTGTTCACCCCACAGTTAAACTAAATGGACTGACCAACTAAAATAAGAAAATAGTTCTAAAAATGCCAGTCTAATAGGTAATGCGGATCTATTAGAATAAGTATCGATGTTTAAGTTTCGAAGCAATGTGATGAAAAAATTTCAACTATCTCTCGGAAAGCAAGTGAGAAAGAACCACTTCCACAAAATTTAGTACCTGCACTTGTTGAACAACTTCATGCTCGTCTGCATCTGCTAAATTGTGCAGCTGAGTGTCTTTCAACATATTGGAGAAAACTGCAATAACATGACCAGGAAGCAGGGACTTCAGTCACTAATTCACCTCAGGGTGCACTAGGTAAGCATCTTTCTCATCAAATAAGATCTCGTTACGTATTCATGAGCAAAGCAATTTTAATAAAATTCTAACAGCAAATAACAAATCATTTCCTACTCTTTAGTGATGACTAATGCGTGATGCAGATAAGATGATACTCACAAAGATGATACTCTCCAAAGCGAGGATGACTCAACTGACGTCTCACAAGAAGTATGTTCTCGGATGTTGGACGGAGAAAATAAACAGCTTTGAGGTGCGACATGGGTTCTTTCGACATTGAAATGGAATCTACAAGTTCCACCAGAAACACTTCTTTCTGAAGTAGCTCTGACTGTGAATATACTACACTCACAACACTAACCTGCAGTCCAAAAAATCCAACTTGAACAAATAAGTGACAAATCATAGTTCATAAATTTATTGACGACATCAACCTCTTAGAGAATTATCCTATCCAATAACTTCTAGATTAAAAATAGCAGAAGGGAAAGAAATAAAACACCAATAATACTTCCCCACTTGAGACCGTCTTTAGTTAAAGACGCGAGATAAAAGTTACGATAAATCTAAAGCACATTCCCCTTTTCTGAATATATATAAGCACAATGAACCTTCAACTCAGAAAATGATGCGTCTATCTAATTTTGACAACCAGCAAATGATCAGTTTAAAAATCCTACTAACTTTTACTATATTTTACAATTAGTAAGATTGTTGTACAGCAAAACAGATTGAGATTTTCTCATTAATCCCATTTTTATGAACATATTAGTGTAGCGATCCCGTTTCCACTAAAATGGAACCCTGGTCGGCATTACAAATCGAGTGATACTACAAATTAAGTTTCTAAAATTCATTTTTAACATCCAAAGTCCCGTAATAAAGCCGCTCAACGATCAACCGGGAAGGATGGCGGAAAATAAAAACAAAAAAAACAAAAACCTAATCGAGATTGATATCTAGAATAGAATACTTCAAAAGAGCCCGAAAGGATCACCGTTTGAGAGTCGAGGATGAGAACTTTCATTCCGGAAATATCTTGTATCATTTTATTTATGTAATCTCGCACCGCCGTGACCAGCACCATTTTTCTCCTTCCTTTGAAAATCTTCAAATAGATAGTCTATCCGATCAGTTTGTGCCCCAAATCTTTGATTGGGGTTTAAGAATTGCAGGAGGAGGAGGAGGAACTTCAAGAGAGAGACAGGGAAACCCGGAAGAGGTAGATCAAGATGAAGTCGGGGAGGAAAGTCCTGCACGACGTCGTTCTGATTGCTCTGATTAGTCCGGACTCCGGACCGGGTTCAAACTAAATAAATGAAATGCGAATCGAGACCTTGTACGGAAAAGAGTCGTGAATCATGATATTTACATTCTCAAAAAATAGATATATGATTAACTAATTCAAACTTATCATAAATATAATAAATATTTGGTGGACATTAATTACAATTAGTTATTGATTTATTTAGAAATATAGAAAACTCACTGTATTTGTACTGCTTCACTTCCTTTCGATGAAAACCATTCTCTTCTATGTTTTCTGCCTCCGTCTCTCCTCTTCTTCTCTTTTCCCTTTCACTGTATATTTCCTTTTACTTTTACTTGATAATTTATCGTACAAATACATGGGTTATGAATGTGAGGTATTAGATTTTAACAAAACCATCTTCAACTTCAATAATCAATATTTACTCAAACTCAAAATTCACGTAAACATTACATATTTATAGTTATTAAATTTGCATGTTGTTAGGAATTCAAAT
>AYJT01020886.1:0-12188 GCA_001278415.1 Ocimum tenuiflorum | reverse complement strand
ACGGTCGACAATCAGGTAATTTTGTGGGCTTTTTGGCCCAAAATGCGGATTTGACCTAATTTTCACCCCAAACCTATAAGTAGGGGTTCAAGTGGCGGATTTTAGATCTCCTTTTCTCCATTTTACAACTTTCTCTTAGAATTAGACTAGAATACACTTTTTACACGCTTTCTAGTTAGATTTATTCCTCTTCTCGGATCGTGATAATCGGTTACTTGGGATTTTATTCCTTTCCTTTACATTCGTGTAAGTACTTTATTCGTTTTCTAGTCAATATTTCATGTTTTACTCTATTGCTTTTGATTTAATCACTTTCATTATGAGTAGTTAATTTTATCCCGTGGATTTGAGGGTGTATATTGTAGACAATGGTTTCGAATCGATGAATTGTTGAATTGATAAATCTTGAAACTTTCGAACCTTGTGTTTTATTCCATTGAATCAATCAAAAGCTGTTTTCGATGAGTTCTGAATTAACGTTCTTCAAATCAAAAGTTTGGAAATTAATGTACTTAGGCATCCAAAGAGTTAATCGAAGTAGATTAGGTTCAAAACAATTAATTGACTTTGATGTTTGTTGGGTTTGGAGTTTTCGATTACTACTTACATTCAATAAAAATGAAAAGAGGTTCTTGGAAATCTAGACCAATCATTGGCTCAAAAGGTTGTGTTTGGTATGTCTATTCGGATATAATAGACATTGGGGCTCCGTGCAATCGCACTATTTCTCAAACATAAAGTTCTGATAATTTGTCAGACCCATACGTGATCTTGATCGGTAGAAAATGAGCGCTCTTGGTCAAAGGATCCACAATCATCCCAATGATAGTGTTTCTTCTCTGTGATTTCGGTAGTTCATAACGAAATCTATCATTATGTATTCCCACTTCCATTCTGGAATTTCTAATGGTGGTAGGCTTTCATATGGTCGTTGGTGTAGCACCTTTCCCTATTGGTAAGCCAAACACTATTCGACAAATCCTGCAGCATCCATTTTCATAACTTTCCACCAGAAACTTTTCTTCAGGTCTTGGTATATTTTTATACTTCCTGGATGGGGCGGTATAGGGGGTTTTGTGAACCTCTCTTAAAATCTTCTCCCTTAATTTTTCATCCTTCGATACATATATTCGATGGGGCGGAGGCTTTTGGGTACTTCTCTGCCTTGATCATTCGCACTTTCACCCTTAGCTCTCTAGTTCCTTATATTTCCTTTGGGCCTCGATTATTCTTGCCCTCAGATCTGGTATCGCTACTAGCATGGATAGTGATCCTTCTGCTGATTTAGGCGGGACTATGACCTCTAGTCTCAATCTCTCGAACTCCCTGATTAAGTCTATCTTGCTCGTCAAGAGTGCATACATCATTGATCCTGTCTAACGACTCAACGCATTTACTACTAAATTGGCTTTTCATGGATGGTAGTTTATAATGAGGTCATAGTCTTTCACGAGCTCTAACCACCTCCTCTGCCTCATGTTGAGATTCTTTTGTTCAAAAAAGTACTTCAAACTTCTCTGATCTGTGAAGATTGAGCATCTGACTCCATAAAGATAGTGCCTCTACATCTTTAAGGCATGAACAATGGCAGCTAACTCCAAATCATGGGTTGGGTAGTTGATCTCATGAGGCCTCAGTTCCTTCATGCCTAAGCCATCATTTTCCCTTACTGCGTTAATACACAACCCAATCCATTTTTCAATGCATCGGTGTATACCTCATAATTCTTTTCAAACTCAGGAACTGCCAATGCTGGGGCAGTGGTCAATCTCTTCTTTAGTTCTTGAAAGCTAGTTTCGCAATCAGTTGACCATCAAACTTGAGTCCCTTCTTCAGTAACCGCATTATAAGTCGAGCTACCTTAGAGAATCTCTCTATGAAGCGGCGATAATAACCAGCTAAGCCCAAGAAACTCCTTATCTCGTTGGGATTTGTAGGTGTCTTCCATTCTTCCACTTTCTGGACTTAGGCAGGGTCCACCTTGAAACCTTCAGCTGATACTATATGTCCAAGAAACATCACTTCACTCAGCCAAAACTTGCACTTATTGAACTTTGCATATAACTGCTCTCTTCACAATGTTTCCAGGATTATTCTCAAATGGTATTTGTGCTCTTCTCTCCCCTTTGAGTAAATAAGTATGTCATCTATGAATACCAGCCAAAGTTTTCTAGATATGGCTCAAAGACTCGATTCATTAGATCTATGAAAACTGCTGGTACATTGGTGAGTCCAAATGGCATCATTACAACTCGCAGTATCCATATCTCGTCCGGAATGCAATTTTTGGTATGTCTGACTCCTTAATCTTTAGCAGATGGTATCCTAACCTCGAGAAGATGCTTTCACCTTTCAACTGGTCAAACAGATCGTTCATCCTCGAAAGTGGATACATATTTTTTGGGTGACCTTGTTTAATTCTTGATAGTCTATGGACATTCCGAGTGTCCCGTCTTTCTTCTTGACAAATAATAATGGCGCTCCCCATGGAGATACACTAGGTCGGATGAAACCTAGCTCTATTAACTCCTGCAGTTGCATCTTCAACTTTTGTAGTTCCCTTAGCGCCATTCAATAAGGTGTTGTTGAGATTGGAGTAGCTTCTGGCTCCAAATCTATCATGAACTCTAACTGCCTATCTGGTGGTCCCCTCGTTGCACTAGAGCTTGAGGTGCAGCTCTGTGTTCTTCTTGAGGGCCTTGGCCAAGCTTTGCTCAGCCTCGATTTTTGCAGTATCGGTCGAGGACCAGCGTTGCTAGGCGTCGTCCTCTCCTTCACTGCTTGGTCCCGCTCCTGCTTTAGATCTAAGAGCAGATGTTGTGAGAACCTTCGACACCCTGCAATAGTGTCATGATTAGCAACAAGCAATTATCGAATAAGCAATATAAATTAGTTGAAGCTTACCCTGATCAAGAGGTCGAGGGCATCGAAGCACCTCTGTTTGATCATGGTGGAGGGATCCCAAAATCCACCACTATGAACATCCGACACCATAACCTCCGGGTCATAAAAAAATTTTCACTTTCTTTTCTTTGACCTTGTGTTTGTTTCCCCCACAAGAGTGGTCGAAGGGAGAGCCAATCTCAAAGCATCATCAGACTCCTCGATGCGAAGCTTTTTGGACTAAGCGTGGGCAGCTTGAGGGGGTTGGGTCCTTTTCTTCGGAGCTATGGTAATGGATGGAGCGGCCAGTGCTCGAGCTTCCTCTGCCTCTTGATGGCCTTCCTCAATGATCTCCTGAGCCTGACACTCAAAAAACTCTGACAGATTGATGCGTCTCGAGGGTATCGACCAATTGCCATAAGAAGCATGTCGTGGACGAGAGTGGCACAACGACGATTTTTGACACTGATGGCTTTATAAGCCCTCCTATTCAACTCTCCCTCTAATGTCAGTCTCTAGATACCTGCAGTAAAAATGATCGAAGTCATTCATAGGCATATCAAAAGCAAAACCAAACCAGTATGAAAAAAGGCTCCACCGGCGCATAAGGGAGGACTGAAATTGCTAGGGATGAAACCCATTTCTTCCTCCATGAAGAAACACGTCCTCTTCCACCCAGTGGGGTAGTCAAATGCCTCCCATACCAAGCCTATGTTCGGGACATTTGGATACAGCGCCAAGTAATAGTAGCATTCCTTGGGCACCTTTATTAAATTTAAAACTAAAAATATCATCAAGAGTGGATTCCCCCTACCCATTTTCGTTGTAAAGGAAGAACATAGCAACTAGGAGCCGCCATGCCAGAGGAGAAAGCTGCACCGGCGCAAGCCTTAACTGACTAAGCATCCTAACCAAAAAAGATGAATAGGGACCGCCACTCTCTCATTTACAAAAGCTATGTAGAAAAAAAAAATGTGTCCCGGGGGACGACGTTGACACCTATCATCGGATCCAGAAATTATATACAAATACCAACTCGGCACCTGGCAAAGCTCGGCCACATCTGCCATTGCTGATGGGTGACCATGGATTTCGAGAATCTCACCTTCAAGATTCCCCTTGATATAGGTGTACTTTGGAAAGTTCTTATTTCCGTTTGGCAAAATGCCCAACTCAAAGGCTAAAAGACTGTCAGAAAAATTAGACCAAGAAAGAGAAGAGGAGGATGCCATTAACACCACTAAATGAGACAAAGATTTCTAACTGACCAGAGAAAAAGAAAAGGAAATGACTGGAATCTAGGTCACGACAGCTGAATGTTGTAGGGAGAGAAAGTATTTGCGGTTTCAAAATTCAAATTGCAAACAGTGACCAAAACTACGGCCTCTTCCGCCCCTTTATATTCACATCCATAATTCCAAAAGACGCTAACCAAACAACATTGTTTTACTGGTAGGTCACTCAAGGTATTCTCTTCGATGCATTTCTATACTTGTCATTCAAAATCAAAATATCTATCTATCACACTTGGGGCTGCATCACCCTCTCGTGGTTATTTGATTTTCTAAGCACAACTCAATACTCGGTGATACACAATGCTCAACTGCTTGTGTGCTCGACAACTTTCAGCCGATATACTCAGTAATTATACACTCGGGGCTACGCTGCCGCCTTAATCTTATTACGGACTTCTTAGAATTCTTACATGGACTTCTTATTACAGATTTCAGGGATTTCGTATTATAGGATTCTCAAAATTCAGAATTCTTGGATATCTCGCACTCGAGGCTGAGCAAGATAAATCATCCTATCTCAAGTGTCGAATTGTTCGCGCTTGACTGCTTATACTCGACTATCTCTATTCGACTGCTTTTGCTCGCCTATATCGAGCACTTGGCTTGCGTATACTTAGGGTTGTGTAGCCCCCTCCATGATATGTCGACCGGTTGAATGAACTTATTACTCAACTTATTAGCAGTCACGACGAAGACTTATCTTGGTGACCATCGATGAATTTCTATCATATTTATGGAATTCTTGCTAAGAGATTATCTCTTGCGCATCGTCCCAATATGAATCAACGCCACGATTTATCCTCGGCTATCTACTTCGGACATAGTTCACGACTATGATCCGCCAAATTATTTATTACTTCAGACACAACTGATCACTATGATCTGCATACTCGAGGTTGTCGCCCCGGCAACATCAACCAATCGATTATCTTTTGACTATCTATGCTCTCAAGCAGGCCCAGGCCCCTCAACTGAGCCAAAACTCGCAATCTTTGCTATCTGTTATGTAGCCCCCTGGGGCATTTCATTTCTCCTTTGGTTCAAAAAACTGAGCGATGCCACATATGTGTTCCGACCCGCGATGAATTTTACGCTTTTGGTTTAAAAACCTGAGCGATGCCACACTTTAGACCCCTGGTCCGCGATGCGCGGGACGCCATAAGATCCTTAGCCACCTAATCATGAGAGACAGATAAAAAATGCTTAGAAGAACTCTGACGGAGTGTGGCATTCCGAATGCCTAATGAGTATAAACTTCCAACAGCCCTCAGCGGCCTCTTTGGGTGGGCACGGATATGCCCAAAGGATAAACTTCTATGAGACGGGAATAGATTGCCTCGGAATTTAAACTTTCCAACAGCCCTCTGTGGCCTCTCTAACTTCGGAGGGTAAACTAAAGTCTTAACAAATTGATGTTCTATCGTCGTGTTCCTATTTCAGGTTTCTATCCCGGAAAAGACAACCCCGAACAATCTACAACTAATCGAGGGAGGTACAATCATTCAACTCATCGAATAAATTTATACCTCACCCTATTGAATCTTGAATAGGAAATTCATCAAAACATCAAACATAGTCATCGTCGTACAATACAAAATAGGTGCAAAATTTCCTTTAGATTTTGACTACTTGTCTCTGTGAATCAATTGACTTAATTCGCGAAGATAAGAGGGTTGTTGTTGAGGGTCAAAATCTTAGGACCATCGAACCGAGACCTCGACCGCTCAAAATCCCCAAAACTACTAATCGAAATCATACAAGGCAGGAAAAACCTCGACCACAAGACATCGACCCCGGAAAGGGCTCGGACCTACGAGCAGAACAAGTTTAAAGGCCCTCGAGTAGCCCGACTCCTCGAGAGCCATTGGCCGAGAACCCTCGATCTCTCTCACAAAATCTGCACGATATCATCCGCACGCTAACGTACGTACAGAAAGGATCCAGAATAATTCCCCAGTTGAGTTAGCATAGCACCCAAAGCGTGACTCGAACAACATCCATGCGCTTTGCAGATTGGCCCCCAGCTATTTTCGATTTTGTCCTTAGCATATGGATTGTTTAGATTCGTCATGTACTCATTGTATAAATAGGTGACTAGTCAGCAACAGTCACATGTTCCACACATTCAACACTTTTACTTTCATCTTGTAGTTGCTTTCCGTCCTGTAGTAAAAAGCACGTATTCTATAAATCTTCGACTCTGATCGTCGGAAACCTCTATAATTTTTTCCTTTCAATCTATAAAATATCAGCAAGTCCGTTCTAAGAGACTAAAAATTTTCTTAAAAGTCATGGTGTCCGATTATAATCAAGCCTAAAGCCTCAAATCGATCTCCGATCAAAAACGAACCTCAACAATTCATATTATTAAGAATTGGTGTTGTTTCATAAATAATCTTATGTCAATTTGTCTATGTAAAAAGATGGTGCTTTGAAGGAGTCAACCGAGAAGACAATTTTATTTTGTATGTTTTGTTGTACACAAATTTGTTATTTGTAGTAAAAGTATTTTTGGCCTTAAGGCAGTCACCAATAGAGATACCTTTTGACTAATTCATATAGTATTGATTGTTATTTTCTGCGGCGTGTTAGATGGAATGTTAGTAACAGGAGCTGATAATGACGTCACCACATGAAACAGAAATTTTAGCAAATTTTGGGTACTATTTCAAGATAAATTATTTTTGTTATCTTCTTGTATCCCTTAACTTTATTTTTTGATTATTAAATTATGTGAAGAAGCTTAAAATTTAAAAGAAAACTAAAAAAGTATTACTCATCACCTATATTCCTCTGTGATCGCGAGGCGTATAACTTTGTCTAGCGCCTAATAAGCTGCCTGGGTCAATTTTTCAAAAAACCGAAAACTGTAGAAATGATGAATGCTCTTCATGAAATTGTTGTGTTCCAACCATCTTTTGGAAAACCTAAACAAATATTTGGATTCCACTCGTCAAAACTAAAGTGGTTGTCAATCTTCATCGAATTCCTACAATATTCAATTTCAAACAAACGGCACCGCCAGCGGAGTCCTTGAATATATTTTTAAAATAATAGAATTATTATATGTAGGCGCCAATATGAATTTTAATATATCACATGGCTTCGTTTTAATCCCGTCAGTGATGGATGTTAAAATTCACTAATGAAATAAAACATTGGGTTAATTTACCCTAACTTTCAAAGTGTATGTCCAAATACCCTAATCGGCAAAACTTTGGGTTATTTTACGTCATTTTCCCCCATTTTTGGGTCCTATTGCGTTGCACAATGAGAAATGGTTAGTCAGCTCAAAAATTGAATAAAAAGTCAAAAATTAAAAGCAACTGTGATTCTAAAAATCAATCAACCGATCCGTAAAAGCTGAAACCCAAATTGAGAACCGACCAAAAAAATTATTTATTGATTGGTTGATTTTTTTTTTCTAAAAATCATCCTAAAATAAATAAAAGATACATATTATATTCGAATTTAAAATGTCTCCTAGTGTTACAAAATAAAACTCAAATACCATAATTAAAAATAATAGTGGTATTCAACATTAATAACCACTTGGTCTAGGCATACTGCTGTGTAAAAAAATATATTGCTGTGCTTACGTGAACAGATATCAAACCTTTTAAATGGACCTAGCTTTCAGTTAGACACAATTTTATAAAATTAAGATATATTCAACCTTATGGAAAGGCCTCAATGAAAATTGGCAAAAAAAAATGACGATGAGCAAAGTAAAGAAGAAAAAGAAAGAAAAGAGTGGATCGGGGGTGGGGGAGGGGGATTAGAGAGAGTGTATGCTAATAACTAAGAAGGTCCAAGACTAGTTAGCATTCAAATATCTATTTAAATATTAATATCATATCTAAATAACTAAATAAATTTAATTGATTAATATTAATTAATAATTTATCAGTCGGTTGGTTGGTTATGTCATTTTTAAATATTAAAAAAGAGAAGCGATCAAAATTCATTAATTTTTGTTTTAGGATCGGAGACCGGTTGAATACATCTATAAATTGAACCGAATTAATCGAAATACTTCAATTCCATCTGTTCTCCAATCAAATCTGGTCCAATTTTTTATCAACCCTATCAAGGCCCCCTCTAGGTGGCCTAGACCCTTGGATTTTTGGTTCTTTTTGCTGCTATTTTGCAGCTATATACCAGTTGTTTTTTATCCCTCTGTGGTTGTTTGTGGTTTTTCCCGTTTCATTGTGTTTGTTTTATTTTGTATATGTCCTGCTGTATTTTTGTGGCTTCCCGGAGCATTGCTCTGTCTGTCGTGTGTATTTGCCTCCGGGCACTATATTTTCATGTAAGCATTTATTTTATGGAACTTTAGAAATTGGTGCACGCCAATGGAACTTTTACACCATTTCTTTGATTGAAAAATAAGAACTAGTAGTCTTGACGCGGTCGAAAAGGGATACATTTAAGGTAATGAAATAAATAAATAAAATTCAATACCAAAGTGAGAAAATTGAAAAAACGATTAGATATTTTTGCTTTATATGGAGAAGAGCTGCAATGTAAATATGTGATTGCAACAGTATCTATTCCTTGTTCTTTCTGACAGAGACGTGCGCGATATGATTTTTATTTCATAGCAATATTAAAATATCTAATGTTTTAGGCTTGTGGATGAAGAGATTTATTTGGTCCCTCTCATGTCCATGAATTTTATTGTCATTGTATATCTACGTAGATAGACACCGAGTGAAAGGTTTCGAGGTCTATTCGTCCTCCCATCCATATTAGAAAATTTAAAGGAATAATTCTAAACACAAGTATATTTTTTGTCAATACAGCCCCTTACTTGAAATAAATCAAAATTATTATGTAACATTATCAAAATTAAATCCTAGTAACTCCCAACTTAAACAATAATTAAGTCACTCTTGTTTAGACGAGCAGACATTTTCAGCTCTAAATAAGTGAGAGATCAGCGTTCGAATCTCTCGTTCAAAAAACAACAATAAAAAATACAAACATGAATGTTGCAGCCCCCACCCCATGCTCATTGTTTTCTTCGTTGCTGCCATGACTACAGCAACGCCACGGCTCACTCCCACGCGGCGTCCTTGTCGCAGTCGTTCTCTGCTCACTCGCGCAACGCCATTGCCGCAGCCTCACCGTCATTCTCCTCGACTTTCCCTGGTGCAGTACCCTCGCTATTTGCCATGAATACACTACACCACTGCTCACTCCCCCACGCGCCCTTGCCACAGCCTCACTGTCATTCTCGCCCCTTCTCTCACATCTTCAATCTGACCTCACCGCCACCCCCTCCGATTGGCTGAAGCTCTTTATTTTACCTCATCCATCTCAATCAAAATTATCATGTTTTTAATTTGTACGCTGTGAGGCAGTAGTAATAATATTATTAATTTATTTTAAATATGGGGTTGTATTGAGAAAAAAACTGTAGCTAGGTCAGCATTACCCAAATTGAAATTTGTGTTATTATCTAGGTTTTGTATGAAGAATATGATGTTTGGTTATTAGTTGTATAATTTGTTTTGAAATAATGCATGATTATATGTGATGCTCGATATAATTTGAAATGATAACTACCATACAATGAAATAACATTTGATAAGAGAGAATAATTCTAGTGTGTTACCTTAAAGTATCAATTATAAATTAAAAATGCTTCATTTGTAACAAGATCAAGCATCACATATAATATAACCAATCATCGTTTGAATACGGAATTCTATATTTATAATCAAAATAAGCGCGCGCACACACACACATATATATATATATATATAACGTGAACTAGCCTAACATAGAGCTCGAACAAGCATCAATTTATTAAGCATATTCATTTAACTAAATAAGTATCGAAAGGTGAATAATCAAGCGGCAATATACGTTTATCAGATTTTCTATGTTTTTTCGGTTGACTTTCAGATGCTAGGTTTGTTTTGAACTACTTCTTGCTTATACACTAATCAACGATTGTTTTGATTTTTAAATTGTTCTGGTCATATTATTTAACGATATTTGATTTGATATAAAATTATACTTTCTCGATTAATAATTGATACTTGATCATGGTCTACTCAGGCCTTAGCATCAGAGTTTGGCAAAATTTTGAATCATATATGGAAAACAAGAATGGCGAAAGATGCACATAAAGAAACCTTAGTATTTATCTAAATATACATGCAATTTAATGTTACCACTGAAGTTGGATTTCTAGTGAAATAATGCCAATCTTATACGAGACTATTGATTGTTGAATAAAAATGAAATGAAATGATTCTTGTTTAACTAATACATGGTATTTTATTTTTGCAATTATATTGCTTGATCTTTTTTAATTATTGATACTAGTAGGGGTGGTAATTTCTGACACGATCCAATAATTCGATACGAATCCGCATGATAATTAAGGGCTTGGGTATAGGCTTATTGGGTACGGATCATTATCGATCAATCCGATAAGAACACGAAAATTTCGGATTGGATTCATGTCGGTTCCAAATCAGATTGGATATGGATATCCGTTAGTGATCCATTAAAAAATTAATACTTTTTAATATATTATAATATTATGTATTAGTACTTTTTAATATATTATAATATTATGTATACATAATTCATACTCTTTAGTTGAATTTTTATGATTAAGATCTTATTTGTATGTTAGAATTTTACTCTTTAGTTGAATTTTTATGATTAAGATCTTATTTGTACGTTAGAATTTTAATATCTTGTATTGTACGTGTGAGAATTTTTTAATTGAAATTTACTTTGAATTTTAATATTTCATACTGTGTTATCATTTTAAATTTTTATTGAATTATTATCGGATCATTATCGGGTTATCGGATTGGAGAATTATCGGATACTTAACGGATTCGTGTAGGATCGGATACGGTACGAATTTGAGCTTCATAGATCGGATATGGATACAGATCAAAGACATCCTTAACGGATCAGGTCACTAACGGATCGACCCGATAACAATCCGTATCCACACAATTGCCTCCCTAAATACTAGTTTATTGTATTATCTATTTAATGAAATTGATTCATTTTAATTAGCATGTGATACTTGTTTGTGTTCAAATGATACCTGTTTATCTTATAATTGATATTTGATTAGTTAAAAATAATAAATTAAGTTAATGCATGATTTGTATAAAAATGATGCTAGCTCAATTTAGAATTAATGCTTAATTTGTAAAAAATAATAAAAAAGAAAGATCAAATTAAGACGAAAATTATATAACGATATGAAAAATGAAAATAAATAGTGAAATTAATCTTTGAAAACCCCTAATTTGGTGGGATATTAGTGGTAGCTACCCCAATCAGATTTAAGAAAAAAGACGTCCTTATTGTTTTTGAAAATAAGAAAACAAACTAGAAAATGAGGGAATATCTTTTTCACCCACTTATTTTGTTCTTTTAGGATGGATGGAATTTCTATGGGATCTAACCGTATTCAATCTATCCTAAATTTTATATTATGATTTTTTTTTTTTTTGCTGAAACTATCAATATCTGTCTTCTTAAATCTTCTGAACATGGTTATTGGTATCCTCGGTCATATTCAATCAAATATTTATAGTTGCGTCGTAATATGAAAATTCATATAATAAAAACGTATAAATTACAGATCAACTAAAGAAAAAATTGAATATTACATATTTTGATCACTTAATTTAGGTGTCGATATATTTGTGCAATCACAAATTTTTATAGATAGATTCTTGTCCCTGCATTTATAACTGATCCTGATACGCATTAATTGCTCATTCATAAGTGCAACTGTATGTATGTTGTAAATAATTGTTTCTCAAAACCATGGAGAGAAATTAAAGATGATATAATGTAAATTCTCGTAATTTTTAGGTCTGGTAAGCTACTCAATTAAACACTAATAATTCACAATAAAAACAATATAACAACGAAATAGTAATTTATCAGAATTATTCAAGTCTAAACGTGAATAATATAAGACAGTTGTTACATCAGTTCTCTAACCACAATGTTTGA
>AYJT01020847.1:0-14607 GCA_001278415.1 Ocimum tenuiflorum | reverse complement strand
GCTTACTGTATCGAGAGATGTGGTTCCGTCATCTCTACGCGCGCCTCTCGCCCACGCTCAAGCAGAGGATTGATTCATGGGATAATTATTGTAATCTCTTTCAGGTTAGGAGGTTTTTATGAGGAATTATGAATTTCTTGGTTTTTTTGTATTTTGCTTCTTTTTTCCACATTGTTTTTCCTTTGCTGCACTTAAGACTGTGAAATGCGCATCAAAAGGTATTAAATTTGGGGCGGAGTTTTTTATAGTGTTTTTGAGTAAGAACTGTGAAGGAAGCATATAAGCTAAAGTTGCGCTCTTTTTGTGAGCTAGGTGGTTGGGGATCTAAAATTACGTTGGGCTGATGTAATAGATGGTACTTGCAGTAGAATTCTATCCAAATTTCTATTTTGTGCTTAATTAAGGTTGCTAAAGATATCAATTATGGGTAGTTGTTGACTATAAGTCTGAAAAAAAATGTTCCTTCCGTTGGCAGGTGCTTGTTCTTAATAATTACATTCTTCTAGTATCAGTTTCTTTTGGCTGGTGAAAGAATAAGTATTATTTCCTTTTATCAGATGTAGTTCTTTTCAAATGCAAACACAATAGGATTGTGTCATTTTCTTTTTATTAGGATGGGGATTATTTGAGTATATGCTGATTGTTATTTTCGGGTGTAGGTGGAGAAAATGTGCATAGTTATAAGTTCAGATGGAAAAAGTAGGTCTTCGTTCAGGAATGGTCAACGAACAATGTGTTTAACTTGGTTCTAATGGGTGATTGTGCATGCTGAACTTGGAATTTCGTGTGCAGGTTGTATTGCATGGAGTTGTGAACATGCAACTGCCAAATCAGTGGTTGTGGGACATGGTTGATGAATTTGTATACCAGTTTCAGTCATTTTGTCAGTATCGTGCTAAGATGAAGAACAAAACTGAGCAGGAGATTGCACTTCTGCGCCAGTATGATCAGGTGTGTCAGTGAGAAATCATGTAATTTTCTTAGGACATGCAATCTTTTTTTTTTTCAAAGTATTAATCTTACAATTAGCTTATGTTATTTTTGTGATCTATTTATTATTTTGCATAACACAAATAAGTTGTATTTGGTGTTTTGTTATTTAAAAGAAGTGACTATTATTGATGTTTATATTTTTTCTTTCTCAGGCGTGGAATGTCTACGGTGTCCTCAATTATCTACAAGCACTTGTGGAGAAGTCTATGATCATTCAAATTCTGGAACAGGAGAAAGAAGGGCTCGAGCAGTTTACGGCTACAGATGGGTATGATTATAGTGGTGGAAGTAATGTCTTGAAGGTCTTGGGGTACTTTAGCATGATAGGATTGCTCAGAGTTCATTGTTTATTGGGTGATTATCACACTGGCCTGAAGTGCATACTTCCAATTGATATAAGTCAACAAGGTGTTTACACTAGTGTTATCGGGAGCCACATTACTACTATATATCACTATGGATTTGCAAATCTCATGATTCGAAGGTGAGCAATTTAATTTTTCATTCTAAACTCTATAACCTACTCTTCTCTTATTTTTTATCCTTCATATTTTGAATATCACTATTTTTAATCATCTAATAAATTCTCATTGAAATATTCACAGGTATACAGAGGCAATTCGAGAATTCAATAAAATACTTCTTTACATTTTCAAGACTAAGCAATATCACCAAAAATCTCCTCAATATGAACAGATACTGAAAAAGAATGAGCAGATGTATGCTTTGCTTGCCGTTTCTCTTTCCCTTTGTCCTCAAATAAAGCTTGTTGAGGAGACTGTGAACTCTCAATTGCGGGAGAAGTACGGTGAAAAAATGTTGAGGATGCAGAGATATGATGATGAGGCATTTGCTATGTATGACGAGCTATTCTCTTATGCGTGCCCAAAGTTCATCACTCCCTCTGCTCCTAGCTATGAGGAGCCTCTTGTAAATTATAACCAGGTGCGAATATATGACTGGAATGAATTTGGATGGTGTGTTGTGTTTTGTCCTCCTTTCAGTTTCTCCATTCTCTTGGGCAGTGCTCACACACACACACACACACACACCATATTTGTCTTTGGTTTGCATTTACTGGTAAGTGTTGGCATGACTTGTTCAAATTTTTTTCATCGTTAACATTTAAATTCTGGTTATTTCAGGATGCATATAGACTACAGTTGAAGTTGTTTCTTTATGAAGTGAAGCAGCAGCAACTATTATCAGGCATTCGGGCCTTCTTAAATGTGTACTCTACAATCTCCATTGCAAAGCTAGCCTCTTACATGGAAGTAGATGAACATACTTTGAGGTGAGGTGTTAAGTTGAAAACCAACTTGAGGTCCTGCTTTCCTGTATATATTAGGTTATAGGTTTTCTAAGTAGTATCTCGTTATATATCCGCAGGTCAATCTTGATGACATACAAACACAAGATGCATTCTGTTGATTCAGAAGGGAAAATTGTCTCCAATTCAGATATCAACTTCTATATCGATGATGTGAGTTTTATTTCCTGGCTCACATCTTACTTTATGCTATGCTTCATTCAATATCCTGAAGTGGGGAAAAACACTTGTTTATTAGGTTTTTCTCATGCAATATTACATTTTCATTGCACAAGCCTAATTCCAAAGTACGGAAGGATTTATCTGATACGCATTTTAATTCAGGATATGGTTCATGTTGCTGAATCCAAACCAGCGAAGCGGCATGGTGATTATTTTTTACGCCAAATTGTCAAGGTACAACACCAGAAACTGAACATTCCTTCACGCTAATTTAGTATTTTGTATTATATATGATGCTTCATAGAGTTAAAAAAATTGTGTTGCAGCTTGAAGGGATAATGACTGATATTGACAGAGTCAGGCTAGAGTAAGCATTATTGTGTTGCATATTATTTTGGTATCATGCATGATACTCGACGGAGGTTTTTGATTTTGGAAGAAACTCAATATATCACCAAGAGGAAGGATCTCTCGCAGTTTTGTCGATCATTTTACTGGTTGTCTGTGAACTATCGAACGCTAGAACTCTAGTTATGATGATGCGACTAATCTTGATGTGCACTTTCGATAATCATTTGTGGTATTTTTTTCCTCTATGTTGTGAGCTCTTAGATGTTACTCTCGCTTTGCCCTGTTAAGTAGGAAAATATTTTATCTCATGGCATACTCCAGTTATAGGCTATTTGCTTTAAATATATGAATTTTCTAGCTTTCTTTAAAAGTTTGACTTGTTTTCAGCATTCAATTTTAAAATGTTTGAATACCGCACCAACTTTGATTCTTCATGTCAGGTTAAACTACGATTTGAAGATCAGAAATGTATACATCTGTACCAATCTTATTAAGGTTTAATGGTATATAAACTTCTCCTTTAAGGTTCTATTGTTGTTTTACAGGTAAATTCAATTGGACGAACTTCATCTCCTTTAAAAATTAAAAACCGTTGATATTTTTTATTCAAATTAAATCTCTCAAACCAATTGAGAACATAAAAACGTATAAAGTTGTTTTCTGGGGTTGTAGGTTATAATTTTCTTGTCATTATTGGTGTAGTCGAATTCAGAGTTTAGATATTAGATTGTATATTTATTTTTTTTAAAGTTATATAATATACCTAAATTGGATATGCAAGTTGTACATCGAGTAAAAGACCATAATAAGTGGGCTTCACCAACCAAAACAAAAACATGCAACTAAACCAAACTTGTTTATCCCTCGTTACATTCTTTACATACAGCTTATGCTATATCGTCTAGAACTTAGAAGATCTCTAAAATTTTTAATCTAAGATACAAAAGACTTTCAATTCTCAATTTAGGATCTCATATTGAGGTCCCAGTTGAGAATTTTGGCATCTCTAAGTCCTGAATTGAAAATTATCTTCCAGGTCTTATATTAATAAGTAAATTATTTTTCAAGTCCTAGATTGATAATATTCCTTTATACTAGTAGAATTAAATTGCAAATAAGTGTGTGATCCCCTTGTTAGCTGCCCTCTTCTTCACCGCCCATGAGCCATGACTCCAATCTCACCTCATCCATGGCGGAGTTACTCACAAGAATTTAATAAATTTAAATTGACTGATGGTATTCTCATCTGAGTATAGCAAGACCAGTCATGAACGCACATCATCCTCTTGCAATTTAGTAAATATAAAATAAAGCATATATAAGATGAATAATATATCTTAGTTGCGTGTCTCTCTGCAGAGCTATGGTTCCAGGTAAAACGAGAAAAATATGGTTTGTTTTAAAAGAATACAAGACCGAAATAACTTCACGAATGAATTGAAGGTTTGTATAAATCCTGAATGCATTTTACATCATCATTTGATTTTTGTCATCTATAGTAATAGTAATCAAAAATTAAATTGAAAAAATATAGATTACACGGCACTTATATATATTACATTAGATTAGACTTGAAGAAATTACAGTGGTCTAACCATGAACATCTGTATTGCCTTCCTTCTACCTGCAACTCTTCAACAGATAGGAAGAGGGACTTGAGAAACCTGCGCTGCTTGAAAATTTTGCTGATTCTTTTCCAGGTGTTCCACATTCACTGAAATCGAGCATGCGCCTCTCCGTCTGAAATGGGTTCCATAATATTCAAAATACTAACAAAAGGACCAGAAAAAAGATGAGTTCTTGGTGTAATATTCATGACACGCATACCATGAAACTCGAAACAGAGCTCGGATTGTGGTTATTCTCCTTTTCTTCATCGTGGTTTATGGAGCATTTTCCCTTCATTATTGAAGCGGGAGTTTCGTCCCCCAAAACTTTCTGGGCATCAGCAAATGCACCAGCAGTCTGCACTTCTAATTGCTTCATTAACCCAATGGCATCATAGCTTCCATCCCTGGGGCTCAAAAAGTAGCCAATGTCCTACCAAAAACTTGTACTGTAAGAAAACATCCAAAATAAGGCAAATAGAATAAATAATCTGACTAGAATATTTAAATTACCTCAATTGTTATATCTGTATCCACTCTCGGGCCTGGAACAAAAGTGTTGATAAACCAGGGGGACTTCCAAGCTGATGGAGAATCCATAGTCCTCTTGAAGGGTGTCTCCAAAAATCTGCAGAAAAAAGATCGAAAAGAATAGGAGAAGTCAGAATAATCACTAAACACCAGAAGCAAAACTAAAAGTGGAATTTAAGCAGGTGCAAGAGTCTAACATGTTATTATTTTCGGATAAACCTTTGCCCGAACTCTCAACTTTCTTCTCCAAAGGACTCGAGGATTGAATAGATGCAGTTATGAACAAATTAGTCCTGTCCTTTGAACACGATCGAGGAGAACAAAGAACAGAAAGACATTTATCCGAGGAAGTCAAAATGGCTCCATGTTTTGATACAGCATCTAATCTTCCTGCAGACTGTTTCACAAGAGCTCTAGCACTTAGTCCAATAGCTCGATCATTCTTAATTACAAAACGATCGGGAGAAAAGAATAACAGGTCATTCACATCACACTGAAGGACTCCAGAAGACGCATTTGCCTGGCAGAAACAAAACCAGTAACACATCAGAATTTTGTTTAAAAAAATAAAAACAACCCCAGTGAATCAAACCTGGGAAAGGTGATGCCAGTTAATTATTAACAAAATTCTAGTGCAACTACAATCAGCACAGCCACAAGGTATAACCAAACTCATGAATTCATGACTAAGAATGTACTGCAGTGAAATACATGCCTAATTATAAGCATTAAGTGGGCAACTAAGATTTGATACCTTCTAGAATTATCTAATTCCAGAACAAACTATACATACATCAGTTATCAGTATTTTAGATTCTTATTTGAGCGAAAGCCTGTTAATTCTAGCAGAGACAAAATAAGAGTACTCACTGTTTCGGTTATGTCATTATTATCTGAACTCTTAGTTCTGTCATCAATGGCAGCAAATTTTTCTGTTGTCTTGTTTGAATAATCACTGATATCGCTATTAAACTCTTCTGCTGCGATTTCTCTTTCTGAAATGACAATGCTTTTATTGCCTTCATTTTGTTTTTGTACAGAAGCAAGGGTCGCATTTTCTTTTTCCATAAAAGACACTAGGTTTCTTTTGCTTGGAGATTGTGAAAGCACCTGTCCATTATGTATACATTCATCAAACATAACCTCTAACCGTGAAACATCATTCGCCCGATTGGAATATGATTCTTGCTTTCTACAACCTTCTAACTTCTTTTCATCTCTCTTTTCAGACAAAGGGGACATCAAATCACGATGTCTTTTCTTCAATATTGATGGGGTGCTTGTAAAAGATTTGGCAGCACTTTTGAGAATAACATCAGGGCTATCATCTCTGGATGGTGAATCCCAGAGTTTGAATGGAGTCATGGAAGATATCATCAGTTGGCGGATGCCAAGCGGGCTGTAATCTTGATGCATATCACTACCAGATTGTATAAGATCACAATTGAAGAATGGTATATCCAAGCTTGGAAAACGTGGAGGTTCATAGAACAGAGTTCCAGAATCTTTCTGATCTTCAGTTTTATTATCTTTGTCCACCGAAGGACAATCCCGAGAATCATTGGATGATGTCAACGCAAGATCATTAACTGAGACTAGCTTTGGTGTTTCTTTTGCCTCCACAGAGTTATCTTCCCATGGCAAGCCATCAGACTCCTTGGGATATATAAACCCATCATCTGTATTTGGTGGATTACTATGCTGATTTGGATCAGTATTGAGCACTAAAGGGCCATCCACAGCATGAAGTTGCGTAGGCAAGGGAAGAAGAGGTTGAGAAAATGAACTTCCCATCACACCAGAAGGCGTCGAACAAGATTGTGAGGCAAAAGTTCCATTTTCAGGAATCTGAATCCTTGAATAGTGATGGAGCAATGAGTCTATGTGGCTAACAACAATTTCAGAGGGACAACATCCACCACATTCAGCTTCAGGGTATACCATCCTGCAATCTGAAGTAGGGACGAGGTTTTGGGTGTCACTGTCCATTTCCATGGAAGTAGGGGTCCCTAATTGAATATGAGACTCTTGCGGAAAGGGTACATCTTCGTGGTTAATATCCTGGACACTTGAAGATGTCAAGATAAACATTCCAGGTGACTCTTGCCCCAGATCTAGCAAAGACATGTCTGGTAGCTCATCAGGATTTAGTTGCCAATCTTTCCCTGCAAACGCCCCCCAATCTAGAGAGAAATCATGCTGAAGAAACTTGTAACTCAGTTCACAAGGTGCTTCTGGTGCAGCAAATGCTGCTTCTTGAAATGCAGGACGATAATCTTCTGAACACGGAATTGAACTTGATTCTTGAGTTACTCTGCAGTCTCGTGAGGAATGTAGAATTAGGTTGCCTGTAGGTTGAGACATACTGGCGATGTTCGAACCTTGACTGCATTCAGAAGCTTCCTCCACTTCTACTCCATCTTTAACAACACTATTATCTTCACTACTTTGCTGTGCCTTTGAAGTAGAGGAAGTTTCTGACTGATTCATTATAGGCAGACCTTGGAACTGTGAAAGTAATCCTGAAGCTAAGTACATGTCCAATTTCTTCTTGACTGAACTATTCCAATGATTTTTTATTGCATTGTCAGTTCTGGTGGCACAGATAGGCAACAAGATACTCAAAATGAGTAACAGCCATGAAAAATGATATATGATACAGACAACAGACACTCTAATGAGTTAAAGCTTCATGGAATCAATGAGTTCATGTACCTCCCAGGCAAGAACTTAGTTAATTCTGCCCATTTGTTTCCAATAATTTGATGGGCATGGATCAAAGTTATTTCCTCATCCTGTGTCCAAGCTTCCTTGTTTATGCTGGGATTAAGATGATTATGCCACCTAAAAAATGAATAACATAAAAAACACAGAATTGATGACTTAAAAACTGTTGAGTTTCTGAAATACGAGGGTTACTATGTTGTAAGAAGTGAAGGGAAATATAAACTGCAAATATCAATGAGAAAATCAAATATACCTTTCACGACATTGCTTCCCAATACGCCCAGGAAGATGACTTGCGATTGTAGACCATTTCTTTGGACCATACTTATTGACCAATTCGATTATTACTTCATCCTCCTGCTCATGTATCAAAGCAGAAAATACATAGGCTTTTTATCTTAAAAAGTAAAGAAAGCAGGGGATAAATAAGGACGAGTCTAGGGATGAAAAGAAATTGGTCTAACCTCTTTTGACCATGGACCTTTGACAAGATCAGGATTAAGAACTTTCTGCCACCTATGCAGGCACTGAACGTCTGTTCGGTCCTTGAAACACTCGGCTTAACATATATAACATGCCACAAAAAGTAAAATGAATAATAAACCAACAAAATGGATTCAGATGGACTTATCAGAGTTTTGAATTAGAAGGAAACATTCCAACTCCTGTAAATGTATTCATTCTTATAATTATTCACAAGCAACAACGAACATTAATAAAACGGAAGGTATTATTATGTGGATAAAAGCGTCCTTTAGAAATGGTAGAAAAAACCAAAGAAGAGCAGTACCCACTTCTAGTAGCACAATATTAAGGACAAAACTCATATTCCTACCTATCTTTTTCCAATTTTTCCCTTTGAAACGTTGAACAGCCATTCGCAATATCTCATCCTGTAATGTAATTGTAATTATATTAGAATCACAATTTGTCTATTTCCAAATTACATGATGAGAAAATCATAATATAAGATATGAATGAAAATTCGACTGATGAAAGCCAATAGATTGAACTTCTGAAAGGTGAATCCAGGATTAATACAAATCTGATTATTTTACCAAAGATGTCCGTCATCAATATGGAGCACCAGCCCATCGAATTGTGGGGAAAAAAAAATTAAACATAGAAAAGGTTGTGTGAAAACATTAGATGCTTATATAGACCCAATATTTATAATACAAATAAGATTTCTATTGACCTCTTCAGCAGTCCATTGTCCTTTTGTGGAACGCCGAGTTGGTCCACTCGTCCTCCTGCATAACAGAATGAAAAAAAACCGTTCATTATATTAAAACATTACTGAATGTGTCTGTGCTTTGTTCCAACATTTGACTTAAAAGGGGAGAGATGACAATTTAATTTTAAACCAGTTTAAGTTCTCACATGTTCTTTTATTAATATACTTTTATAAGATTAGAAAAAAGGCAGACGTGTAAAAATCATAAGTTTTCAGGCCATCAGGATATGTTCAGATATTATACAGCTTCTAAATTGTAACTAGTTGTGCACCATATTTTTCTTTATTCCCTTTACTTTTCTTAAAGAAGACAAAGAGAGTGGGAAGAAATCATAAATTCACTGGCCACCAAGATTTGTTCAGAGATTAAACCAAATTCTGAAATATAAACTGGTTGCACAGTAAGGTTAATACGCGACTTCAAAACATCAATATTAACATAGATTGTCATATATTACGGCATGAAGAGGTTAAAAGGAACAAGAAATACACAATACAACAAATCGTGTTCGATGTGGTTTACAAGGAAACCAGAGAAAAATTACCCATGTAAAGGACGAGCTCTTTGCAGACTATTTCTGGCAGCATCTGAAGGGTTAATTTTTCCAATCATATCACTCTCCATATCAGCTGACAAATTTATGTTTACATTTACTCCAGAATGTTGGCAATTTATTTTCAGGATTTCTTTCCCCAATCATTATATGCTACCCTAAAATGAGGTAGCCACTGTCTGAATCCTGGATTAATTCAAAATTTAAGAACAAACAAGTAGAAATGCAAGGATTGGCACATAAAAGGAAGATTGCAAGCAATAACTAACTTGAGAAAATATGATCCCCCATTCTCTTCTATACTTAATCAGCGATCAAACTTCAAGAAACGTCACATTGCTGAATTATTCAAGAAACGGGTGCACTCTAAAGAGTTACTGCACAACCATAAGTGGGATGTATTAAAGAGGACATAAATACGCTTTTCTGTGATGTGACTGTACATCTGAAAGAGAATCATTTGTGGACTTATTATACAAATTGAAATTTTGAATTTTTGAACAAATGCATGGAAAATTGGAATAATTCTAGTTTAAAACACTATCGGACCTGGTTATTGATGGACCAATGCTCAATGTTTGACCCAAATTTTAACCAATTCCAGATAACAAGAATAGAGAGGTTTCGCATACAAAGATTAGAAATCCACCGTTCTTCAAAATTTCATGTCTGATGCTCGGCACTTTTACTATGCTAGCCGTTAATTTTTTATTTATATCCATAATTGAAATTCTTTAGCCAACAGAAACTACAGTTTCCAGAAATCGCATTTATGTAAACCACCATTAGCAACGACAGATTATATCAAATAAATTCCTGGTTCACCTTTTGCCCAAATAGACACTTCGCTCAAGGTTCGGAACCCGCCAGTAATTTCACAATTTAAGTGAGAAATACTAAGCCTAATAAACGAAAAGACGCAAAAGAGGAAAAAACGAAAAGACTTGAGTCCAACAAAAAATGGAAATGGTTTCAAACTAAAAGGTCTCTCTTAAACTAGTAGGTTTCAAATTTCATGCTATTCCATATACTACCACCGATATCAAACCCAGAAAAGGAAGAACTCCAATACTTTTTGCATCGCGCTTCGACTAAATATAACATACACCGGAGAATGATTATTAGATACTTACCGAACCGAGTTCCAATCGAACTGCAGAAATACCAACACATAAATCGCAGATCCAGAAGAACACTCATATACAACCACGCATTCAATATAATTTAGAACAGCAGGAAAGATCCGACGATTCTCGGAGAGATTTGGGAGCAGAAATCCTTTTCTCAGGGTGAAGACTTGAAGTGTTTGTTTTAGGAAGAAAATGAAGAAAACGGTCCAAAAAATTCAAAATTAAAGAGTGCGACGGGCTCTGTTTCAAAGTTGAAATCCCTGAAGATAAATGGTTTTACTCGGACGGCTGAGATCATGCCACGTCCCTAAATCCGTTTTGTTGCCTTTTTCAAAGGTTTAAAAACGGCATATTTATAATGCTCCCCACAAATCTACAATCCTTGTCGGGATTGTTGCGGAGATCCTCGTAAGTTTGAACTCAAGTTTTACTCAAAAAATTCAACTCGATCTTGACTCGACGGATCTAAAATTTTTAAAGTAAAATATTTATATGATATGACTAAGATATTCAATTCGACCTGTTATGCTCCTCATTCTAGACTCAATAGATGTCTAGACCCCTTCTCAGTTGTTGTTATTTTTTTTCTTTGAGCAACCCTTCTCAGTTGTTTATTTGTACTAGAATGATTAAAATACTTTTTTAGATTTTTCTTATCGAGTTTACCGTTTACAAGAGTTATTGAGTTTACCGTTTACGAGAGTTAAATTTGAACTTTTATTTTTCACATTTAATTGGTGTTGTGATTGAAAATTCACACGACGATTCTTGGAATCCCTTATTGCGAAAATACTGATAACTAAGTTTTTTCTCAAGGGGAAAATACTGATAAATGCTATGAGAGAAGCTAGGCTATCTGAATCTTCCATTAGTGCAAATAGTAATCTCATATTTCAGTTGAAATTGATGGATCTCAACTCTTATCCATGATAATTGATATATGATTTTCTCACTGTAGGATATTAAAGATGACACCTTTTAATTATTTATGCAAGAAAAACGGCTCTCTATGTTGTATGTTCAGCTTCATGGGCGGTTCTACACTCAGGTACATGGGATCGGTTGACCCCACTGACGAATCAAAAATTTCTTTACTGGGGGTATTTGATCCAAAATTCTGTGTGAGAATTATAGTGGTATTTATGTTATGAGCCCCCACAACGGATAAAAAATCTTTCGAGTGTAATATTCAACTTCTAGATCCGTCACTGTAATCATTTTCCAAGTTGGCTTGAGTTGGACGATTAATTTGTTTCTAAAAACTCAAAATGGAATGGACTTTAATACCCTGAAATTCTATTTCATTTCAACATGAACAGAGAAAAGAAAGAGCCACAAACAAACCATCATTTCCACCAAAAAATATAATCAAACAGGAGTTAGCTCAAGATGTTTCAATTCCAAATCTCCTCTACATCTTCAACAAATTTAGTATCAGTAAAATGAAAATGGAAAGGAACAAAAAATACAAAGAATGGACCGAGAACTCAACAAATTTCTTCATGTTGGAAGACGAGCTCCAAAGGCTAGGGTTAACAATCTTCTCAAGAAAACCCATCTCAAATAAATTTCAAAAAGCAGCTCTTGCAACTGGATTCTCAGTTGACAATAATGGCGCTTGCCAGAAACTCACAAAAAAGAAAAAGAAAAAAAAGAATCACCTGCCTTGTCCTTCTTCGTCGGAAGACCATAAAAACTTGAACCATTGCTTCCAAGGTGCATCTTGTTGTTGCTCAATCCACGAAAGAAAGCAGCTATCCAGCAAACAGAACAAATTGACATAAAGAAGTTGATTATGAACAGGAACAAATCGGAAGTTGGCAGCCTGAACAACTGGCCACACGGCACCCTCCAAAATTAAGGCAGGGAGGAAATCTCTCTTCACATCTTCCTTAACCTGCGCAGAACTTTTACCCGAGGAATAACCCATGTAAGTGAAGAACACAAGTAAATCCAAGGGCCCAAATATTATACCATCAGCTGCTACTTTCGAAGCAACAAAACGGAAGGAATTTGGCCGTAGCTTTAGCCGGACCCTAATGGCATGGTCTAGACCTTGATACCTGTACGACAGGAAAAAAGGGAAGGAGAAGACCATCTCAGAATACACATTTATAACATATATTCATGAATCTAAACATCTTTTTGCTTTTTAATAAAGATGATATACAGGAAAATACTTTTTATCCTCGTCTAGTTGTAGATGATAAAAAATATACCATTAGGTGTTCTCTCTTTTTTGGTAGTACGTGATGTGTTGAAACTGGTTCAGTTGGCAATAGAAATTAATGCGCACTACCTAATGAGGAGATTTCCACACAATCAATTCTAAATAAAAATTCAATAGTATTATAGCCGAATAACCACTTCTCAAAGACCTAAATAGTAAAATCACACCAATGCCCTTTTTCTTATGTTCCATGATTATCAATCAGCTGTGATATTTGTCAGCAAGTCAACATAGAAGATAGATCTTTTTACCACACTAGAAAGAATACAATATAAACAAATATGGCAATACAACGCTTAGGTCATTAATGACTGGCCATGCCGATAGCATGCGTATCTCTGGACCAGTATGTCCAATCCAAACATAATGCTGCCTGAGTTTATACATCCATGTCTAATGGCAATTACTATGGTAAGGAAACCAAAGTGTGCCTCATTTTTCTGAAAACCACGTAGAAACGTGTAAAATCATACACTAAGCATCAGATGCTATAAGAATACTCACCAGAAGTGGCCAACAGGACCAACAAATCCAAGACCAAACAAGGTTGTGGTGGCCACTCGTTTCCAATTGATCTGTAATTCTTTATGTTCATCCTGAATAGATAATCAAGGATACAATTGTGAATTATACGAGGGAATCAACTTCTTAAGACATCAACAACATATTAAATTATTAACCAAAAAACCAACATCCAAGTTTCAGAAAAAAAAAATAATATGAAAACAAGTTCTGGACTTGGAAGCAACTTAATACCTATGACAAGGCATAATGTTCTGCGTTATTAAAAGATAGAGGCGTGTTGCCAAAATTTTGAAGCAAAAATCGGCAAGATCATAGTTTACCACAGTATAGACTACTGAGTCAAAAATACAGAATAATCGTTTCACATGAGATACATAACATGCAGCATAAAATTTCATTCCACCATTCCAAACTCACTAGCAGCATCATCTTAAAGCGTGGCTAAGGTTTGCAGCAGAATGCTCCCACTACCCATCAGATAATGACCACAGCTTGGGATATTGTTCATTAGATAACATGAAGGGCATAACTGAACAAGACCAGGTGATGAAGAAAAACATAAAAATAAAGATAGGCTTTGCTTCACCATCATAGAAATACTGACAATAAAATATGACCTCTCTGAGATATATGGTTTATGGCTTTATGCTGAAAAGGAACGAAGTTGGACTAATTTGGATGCATTCGTGTGCAACCAGTATCAAGAAGCCGAATAACCTACAACAATAAACACTGTGAAAAATTTCTTTACAAGGACTTGCTAGGGCAAAAACACATCAAGTTTGTTTTAGCTTTGCAGTGAATAGTCCTAAGAATTCACAACATTCCTTCACTCAAGTTTGAAACAACACACGTCAATGGATCACGATACAAGTATAAGATTCAACATGACAAAGAAGTATGAGTAAAAAAAAAAACCACATGTTGAATGTTATAATCCAGATAAAAATAGAGAGAATCCCTTTAATCATCAAACAGAATCCAAGTGATTCGATTTAACCAAGTTCAATCAAATTGATTTCCATGAAACATGAAACACAGAAAACCGTAAGTTACTGACGTGAAACAATATTTGTTCAAGCAATATCCCGAAAGAAGAAATCACAAGAGACCAGGACTCTAGGCACCACATTCAATCAAACTTCAAAACACGCACGAAAAAACAAGCTGTGCACGTACCCCCATTCGATGAATTAAACAAAAGCACCCAATATGACTTATCAACCACCT
>AYJT01020825.1:0-15446 GCA_001278415.1 Ocimum tenuiflorum | reverse complement strand
TATATATATATATAATATGCCTATGGACGGACCATGTTATTGATTGGGGATAACTAATATGTTTTGTATTGAGTTTGTTGGATATTTATATGTAGCTCACATTGTTTCAAGAATTAGATAAAACTAAGAAGAGAGCAGGGTTTTTGAAAAAGTTGAAAGAAGACAAAATTGTAGAGGAAGTCATTAATGTGTATTTGAAGTTGAAAGAAAGAAAAATGAATAGGTTGGAGAAGATAATAGTTTCTAGGGCCCGACCTATTCACGTGCAGCCGGGATCAGCCGACCCCACGATCCCGACTGTCCCACGACAAGTAGGCATAAATATGTATTTGTCTTAATTTTTTTCTTTGCATCGACGCTAACGAAGAAGAATCGAAAATGAAGATATGGGAAGAAAAATATTTAATTCTCGGAATGAAGACAAACTGGAGCTCACTATGAATAGAAAAAATTAAAGGGATAATTAAATTTTCACGGTTTTTAGGTACAACATTTAGTTTTTGAGATAATTACGTCGTCTGCCTGCGCACAAAAATAATCTCGACTGCACAAGATTTGAATTCTGAATCCGCTCCTAATAGTATGGTGGGATTTGCATCGCATCAAGAGTTAGTTTCCCTACAAAAAAGATTTTCTAGGTCCATCCTCGAATATGCGTTTGTATGTGTGCGGGTGTGTGTTTATTTTTTTGGTTGATTATGTGTTGGGAATCTAGGAGTAAGATTGAGACTGCTACGAGTTTACACGAATATATTGGTTGAGCTTTCCTAGCTTGCATGATATATAGATGATTCCACAAGTGCAATTATATTCAAAATTTGCATATTTTTTACTATATTGAATTTAACTGATCAAACTCAGAGAAAAACGCAGTAAGCTAGTGAAAAGAGTGAATCCTAATTTCGGTTTCATAAAGGCATACTCTATTATTAAATTATCTGTTACACAATGGTATTACGCATTATATTATACTGTTTGGATGATTGACACAAGTAATAATTAATGAAGATAAATCGTGATAACATGTCTCTTTATTAAGATTATGATCATTCTCCATTATAATTATGACACCTGTCAATTAGCTGGACAGTATAAACAATGGAACACTATTGTGTAATATAAGATTTCAACCACGAAGCCCATGTCATTTTAGTTTCATGGATTTATTTTCTTTACCAATTTGAAAAATTTGCAACTTTAATTTCAAAATTAATATATCATTAACATAAATTAGGTGTGCTCATTTGTCCATTTTATTTTATATGTAATTTATTTGTTATAAATGATACAAAAATTGAAAGAGAAAATATTTAAGTAGTTTTTTTTACTAAAAGTAGAAAAAAAATTGATGAAAAACTTTTTGATAGAACAAAATAGAAGTATTATACTAAATGTTAATTTATCTAAACTAAAATGAAACGAAACTATCACTGGCGGACATACCTTATTTTATGGTATATAACTATGTTGGAATTCGAACGTGAAATAGCTATTTTGTAGCTTGATTTCAATTAAGTAAATGTTGGATTTTTACGTTCTGGGTAGATGATCGTATTGTATTTAATATCTGAAATCTGAATTTTGGTGAGTGAAAAATTGATGCACAAAGTATACAAATTTAATGGGTGTTAATGTGGGAAGAAAGAAATGATATTTGTCCCATATTGGTCGGGAAAGAGAAAAGTGATAGTTTATAAAAGAATTTACTTTTGCTAATCGATAACAAGTATGGATGGGTGAAAAAGTTGGGCGAATCCCACACGCGCGCGCCTAAGCCTACGCCCGCGACTACAACATGTCAGGGGATGGGGATGGCTGAATTTTATTATATTTTTTAATATAATTTGGGATTTATCCTAATCTATTTAGGATATGATTATCCGTTAAAGATTTCTCTCCCACACGATATACATGTACCATACGTGATATACATGTATCATTATCCGTTAAAGCATATCGAATATGTTCACATATGATTTATGTGTATCTTATTTTTCGGATATTTATTATATCCGATAAGGATTCCAATATCCGATACGGAGTGGGAAAAGTCGACTATAAATAGGTGCATTCATTAGCCTCAAAGTCGACAACTTACACATCTCATATACGCATATTTGACACGAAAATTCTCTACATATTTTCGAATCCAAAACCATATCCCAGCGTCCCTGCTTTCGTTCCGTTTGTCGATACTTCTTTGTTTGTAATGCTGCTACAGAAGAGTCTGAACCGTTTTACCTTTGAGGCAAATTCTCATCAACCGAGAGCATTGTCGGGCGAATATTGTCTTGCAGATAGAAGTCTCATCGACTCGGTTCTACATAATTTGGTTCGATTTTTTTTTCTTGTAATTTACTTTACGTAGAATTGTTTATTTTATAATTCTACAAAGGATTTAGAATTAGATCTCCTATAATTATTTTGTTGAGTTGTAATTATCTATAATATTATTATTTTTCTTGAATCTGTATTATCCGGTGGCTTTTGCAAATCTAGCTACTAACATACAAATTGTACCCGCAAAAAAACTTTAATAGATATGTGAGTGTATAATAGTATTTTTAAAAAGAAATAAATGCATAATTGTACGCCCACTAATTTATTTACTACAACTTATAATCTAATAAAAAATTAACATCTCAAATTGTTAGAGTCCCAATATATAATTAACAGTTCAAATATCTAAGTTCATCAATTAACGATTAAAATTAGTCCCACTAGTCTTACCACATTGGTGCAAGTGAGTAAACACTTGTTCTCATGCCCCTAAAGATCTAGGATTCTGATTTATGTGGGAATACCAATGTGAGATTTATTGTAATATTACAACTTAATTTAAAAAAAAGTCCTAATAAAATAATTTCTGCTGCATTTGTAAAATATAAAAAAAATAATTACACAGCTTAAAATTTTTCTCCCACTTAATTGGCAATATAAGTAAAATAATAAACAACTGTATCCATATAAGATATTTTCTTACAAATTTCAGACGATAATGTTAAGGACAGCATTCAAAAAACGAGGACTCGACAGACTTAAGTAGACAAGTATCTATGTAGGTTTGTTTGAATATTGTGTATTTTATGTTAAGACTTTGAACATAAAATAACTTTTAGTAATATATTTTTTTTCGTTATAAATTTTGTACCCAATTTTAAATTTCTGAATCCGCCACTAGAAACTATATTCAAAAGTATAATTTACGTGCAAGAAAAAAAAAAACTAGTGCAATATTATTACCGAGAGTAAGTGACTTCTGTGAAGTAATTATAAAATGAACCCCTAATATACATCACCTTTTATAACTAAGACGTGTCCGTCAGATTTGCAACGTTGAGTGATTGCAGTTTGTACCTAATCTTCGATCGCTTCGAAAAAATATAGCGGTGGGTTGACTTGTGATGAAAAAGAAAGATATAAAAGATAAACTAGTTATCAGTCATATTTATTCTTTTTCTTTCACCGAGGGGTAAACATTATTACCGACTTCTTTCCTCATGTCCAAATTTTGTAATTATAAGTAACGTAATCATAGAAGCAGAACCAAATCACGTCGTCGACGTGCCCAGCGATAACGCCATAAAATACCAATTTATTGCTTAAAAGAAAATAACAAAGTCAGGGGGATTAAGTACCCCATTACAAAGACCTGACCGAATCCAATAAGGATATAAACAAATCTAATAAGGATATAAACATATCTAATAGGGATATAAACAAATCCCATAAGAAAATAAATAACAAAATAAAATCAACTAGACCCACTGCTACGCAACACGGCTCGAACGCGACCCATGCATCCATCTGACTCGGACTCGAGCCTCGAACCATAGATTCGATCCTCGGACTTCGAACCACAATTGGACCTTGAACCTCGGACTTCGACCCTCAGACTTGACTTCGACCTTCGACCCTCGAGCCTCGGACTTGACTTCGACCTTCGACCCTCGAGCCTCGGACTTGACTTCGACCTTCGACCCTCGAGCCTCGGACTTGACTTCGACCCTCGAGCTAGAACCTCGAACTGTAACCACGAAATCGACCCACGAAATCAATCCATGAACTTAACCCTCAAGGTCGATCCTCGAACTCAACTCCATACTCCTCCCTTCCCAGCCGTCGATTAAGCTCCTGGTCCTGCTTTCTATCACATAATCATTAGTTAATTGATAAGTGAGAAAATTATCTTATATGAATTTAATAAATCATAAGTGAAAATTAAAAATATATATTTGAATATTTATCATTGTTCCTTAACAAAATAAATACTATTGTCGAATTAAATATATTCTATAAATCCCATATTTATTTTATCAACAAACTTCTTAATTATATAATTGTTATATAGTTATCACTGCCAAAAGCACAAAAGAAATTCATTATAACTATAGCTAACTGTTCAGTGTGAAAATTATAGAAGGCTATAAAAGATACCGATCGATACCAGTTGAAGCATACCAGCGTGAGGTGAAAATGGGCAGAAGAGCATATAGAGGCCGGTGCTGGGCAAACCGCTCGACACTAGCGCATCGAAAGGTGCGGGCTAACCGGGCGGTTTAGTGCGTGGGGCGCATACTTACGGCTCTTTCTTTTCTATTTCTATCCTAGGGGTTAAATAGACAGTTGATGTTTTCTTCTCATTATATTTTTGTAATCTCGCTATATTCTCTTCAATGAAAATACCTTCTCTTGATAGTGTCGCAGACAAAATCATAATAATTGTTATTTCCTAATACTAATTTCATATTTTCATGTTAATTCACGAGTTCACTAGTGACTCATTTCACGAGATAATGATAGTTGTTGAAGTTCATTTTTTATAGTTGGAATGATCCGGACTCTAAGCGGGAATGTAAATCGGACATCAAGACTTTCAGAAAGGTTTTTAGGCCTCCGGAATGGAATTGCTAGTATTTTATAGAGAAATTAGATGAAAATTACAGAGCTTCTCGATGTGGAACTCGTCAGAGAAAGTGATCAGAATGATACGGTAGATGTGTGTAAAAAGAGTTGTGCGTATATGATGTGAGTGCACTATTTATACTATTACATTGAGAGAATCTGAATAATTTTTATCTAAGGGGCCTATTTGCAAATAACCTAGGGGTTGATCTGCAAATACAGCTGGGGGAAATTAGAGTCACGTGTTTTCTCCTAAAGTCATCAAAAGGAATCATTTTGCATCCTTCCAACACGTGGGGTGTACATGCCCGAAAATCTCGAGGACAAGTCCAGAGAGGCTTCGAGTCTTGATGTACGAACCCTGAGAAGGTCTTCGAGATGAGGGTGCTCATGCTAGATTCATTGAGATGACTGTCCGAGCCCGTGAGAGACTTCGAGATTTTCGGCGATTGGCCAAGGTTTGAGGATATGCCTTCGAGGCGGGCGTTCTGGCCTTGTGATCGATGGCTAGGATTGAACGGATATTTTGGCCCTCAACAATAGTCGTGTGTCTTCACGAATCAAGTTAATTGATTCGGGGAGATAAACCTACGAAAGATATAGTTAGCACAAAAATATGCATTCAAGAGATATCTACCTGCTTTCGAATTGAGATTCGGACTGTGCACTGCTGTTGTTGGTTCTTGATTCCTGTTAAGATTTCTCAAACAATCCTTGTCCCGGGGTGGCCTGCCTCGAGTTAAGGAGGTGAAGAACAAGATATTTCTCAAGAGATAGATGAAATATTTTATACCTGCTGGGAGGCATGATATAAGTATGAGCACTCGGCCAGACCGAGGCCGAAGACACTTCAAGTGTGCAAAGTTATTTTTGGAGACAACTTCGATGGAGCCCTATAGACAGAAGATCTGTTGATAGATTTTAGTGTGCGCGCTGAGGCACGACATTTTCAAAGAGAGCCAGGAACGATTGTGACTAAGCAGTTTACCCTCTAGGGAATAGGTCATCCCAGAGCTTGGACACAAGTTCTAAGAAACTCCAAGTGTTTTACATGTTGTTACAAATTTGTAGACGCGGAGGTCATGCAGCGTACATGCTGCACATTGTAAAAATGGAATATGAGTTTGAGTACTAGGTGCATGCCTGAGTACTTTTATATGTCGGTACCGAAGGTAAGCGATAGAGGTCTTGTCGTGTCTCACGCATTGCACGGAGCGGCATCACAAATGAGGAATGGGGTGGCCCGATGCGGCGGAGCCCAGAGGCCTGGTAGTTAGTATGTATGTTAGTGCCTTGGGGCAAGAGTTATTGATGTTGATTGGTGCATTATCATAGTTCTACTCGAGGGGCTTAGGAGCCGGCTCAAGAGATAGTAATAATGCTCAACTAGGGGTCGTGGGCCAGCTTGGGAAATAATAAGGGGGTGTCGCGGCAAGAGCCCTGAGTATTTGGATAAGACGACATAGAGTTGTATTTCGGAGAGATAAGAAGCTTCGAGCATTTTTGCTAGATATTCCGGATGATAATCCAAGGAAATCCATAGGATACCATTAATTGTAGAACTCTGAGTATCAATACTTGGGGTTGACGAGTTATCGAACCCTGGCTGGAGTGCGAGTCCTGAGTAAGAAGACCTTAAGCATTCGCTTCGAGATGACAACTAAGAATCCCATGAAGATAATTCCTATCTCGAGGTCGAGCCCCGAGTTATCAATTGGAAATTTCTTTGATATAAGCGGGTATGATGCGCTGGCTTTGAAATTATATCGCCGGTCTTTAAGTACGTAGATATATGAGGCTTCGAATAAATTTATCAAGCCCCTTATTTGAATAGAAATCCAACTGGGGCGGGGGATTGCTAGCCCCGAGTGCCTCCAAACATACCGAGACCTCGATGGGTTGCTTAGCCCCGAGTATCTCGAAGCTAGGTACATATGATTTATACAGAGTTCGATTTTTACACTTGTAAGAATTTTAAATCTACCTGCGCGAATAGCTTATGTGGCTGAAATGATGTCGGTTTTTCACGGAAAAATGTCCCATATTCTGCATGTGTATAAATTGAGCGGCGGGTGAGGAGAAATCCCTAATTTCAAATTTCCCCTTTCTTTTTCCGCTTTCCTAGTGGCATCCCGTCGCCTACTGCTCTCTATCAACCTTTTCTGTCTTCCTCCCTTTTCAGGTTTGCTACTCTTTTCCTGACCACCGATGGTTTGCACTTCCCGCCGTAATCGCATTTTCTCTTCAAACACTCTTATCGCCATGGATTCCAGCTTCATCACCAACCCTGGGGGAAAATACAAAAGTAACAGCTACCTGGAGGGGTAATTGTGGGGGACGATACTCCAAGCAAGGTCCAACTTGGACGCTCGTGGAGTATCATCTCTTCTCAACTGGTGTCAGTTGCCACCAACTACCTTGTCCTCATTCTTGGGTCGGAGGATTGGTACCACTGTCCTTTGCCAGGCTATTTTGCATACAGCCTTGACTGTATGAATGAGGAGGAGGTGATTCCCTTTACTCCTTTTCTCATTAGATTTTTTAAGAGAGTTAGCTTAGCCTTTATTCAGCCTTGCAAATACTGTATAGGAAAATGGACTTAGGATCCCCATCCTTATCGGACATTTTTTTACTTTTATCAACTCGTTCAAGTTTTGAATGGAATTTACTATTACCGCAACCTTACCCTGATGTCCAACTGTTTTCTGGCATTCTGCCTTATCCGTGCCACTAGAAGCGCCACTTTCTTTTTGTCCCTTCTTTAGAGGGCGAGTGGGAGGTAACCGGGACATTCAGGGCAGCTTTGCGTATGTTCGCAATTTTCTGCTTATGCTTTCTTTGTGTTGCTTTTTGTTTAGATTCTGATTTCCTTTTGTTCCTGTAGAGATTAGACAGCCAGAGGTGAATGATAGGCTAAGGGTCAAATTGGACCATATTCTCAGTGTCGCAGATCGAAGCTTCGAATCAATCACTCGGGGCTACGTGATACACGGAACCCCTCCTCTAGACATTTCGCTTCATTGCCAAGATTTTGCCGCCAACTACGAGGTGGATGTCCGTTATGAGCTCGACGGCGAATGTGAATTGCCCCCGGTCCGCATGATCGAGTAGAGTCCCTCAAAATTGCTCGGTATGGTACCCTCGAGCTGCATTCCAGTTGGTGATGCCAGTAGCCGAGGTCGAGGGAGAGCTGGTCATGCTCGAGGTGCTGGTCATTCTGGCCAACTTCGAGGTGGAAGTGATAGCTCCCCTCCGTCTCTAATGCCACCAACTGCAAAAAAGCTGCGCACTCAGCAACCTAAAGGTAAAGGAAAATAGGCCCCTACAATAAATGACTCCCTCGACTCCCTGGTGAGGAGATTATTATGGGGGGGCTCAATGGATCCTCCGACCCAATCATCAACGAATGCTTCAAGGCCTTTAAGATGAAAATCCAAGTGAACACAACTTATATATTTCTTTCCTTCCGTCCTTCTTATTTTTGTTTGAGATTCTACCCCTTTGGTTGGCTTAATCTGCGGAGGCCGCGAGGTCATTTTGGCGAACGTGGGGGTTTTAGTTGAAAAGGAACCCACGAACGTAAAAATAATTTTAAGGGTCTACATAGTTCGTTACCATACTATCTGTTTTCTAATTAATTACCAACTAGGGGTGGGCCTCCCTGCTCTAGTCGTTGTGCCCAGTCACCTCGCAAAACCCTACGAGTATGAGTGGCACAACATACTAACATGAACTACATACATACATTCACCATCACAACATCACCACCTCCCCAAATCATCCATCCACAATTACAATTATTTCACTTAGCAACACTCTTTGTATCAGCTCATGAAAGAGAGACAGATAAGCATGCAAAGTAGTTATAGCAAACACAGGAATTGGCAAATCATAATTTCATATTTGATTGAAAGAAAAATCCTTTAGATCATATTTTATGATTTTAAATGCCCACATGTTCTCTTCAGCGTCAGTTGGGGCTCTAGCTTTAAGGCTAGGGTTGCTTCGTCCTTTGCAGCGTTAAGACCTTCGTAGCCAAAGAAAGCACGTGAGGTATAGACATTATATCTCAATGCATGAAGATTTAATACGTCACGTGACTTAACTAAGCGTGATATTATTATCGCATGACTTTTACGACCGTCAGTTTGGAGTAGAGACTGATTTCCAGGACAAGAATAATACAGTAAGAGATTTAGGGCAACGAATAATACAATTGCCGTTTTAGTGTAAAGTTCATTTGCTTATCCCCATATGGATTCAAATTCACATGAGGACAATATCGTAGTAATGGGGCATGAATGCATTTTGAGAATAAGATGGAAAAACACAAATAGGTGTGGTGTCGATGATGAAAGGTAGACGGTGCAATCAATTGATCAGTGATTCAAAGATGAATAGAAATGCTCAGAATCGAGTTGTAAAATTGGATCGAAAATGGTTTCAGACAGGATTGAGGTTAAGATCAAAGGACCCTGTGTTTAAAAAAAAGATCGAACTAATCGAAAATGGAGCGGACCGATTAGGTGTTAAAAGCTTGGTTCAGATTAAGGTTGGATCTGAGGAATCTAAGCAGTAGGGATCGGACATATCCAATGATGATCGGACCGATCGTTTGATATTTCTAGGGTCCAATTGACACGGATTGGAACAATCGGGTTGCAAGGATGATCGAATCAATTGGTAGATGACCGGTCTGATCTTCGAGTCCAAATTAGGGTTCTATGTTTTTTGGGTTCGGGGATGAAGATTGGATCAATTAGCGATGAAGATTGGAGCAATCTTCAAGCGTGATCGCACCGATCGCGCCTGATCGAGGCTATCGATCAGAACGATCCTATCACTATTGAACTGATCCTCTTCACAGTTTGCTCTCGGGAATTCTTACGAATTTTGTGTTTGTGGTCCAAATTTGGTATTCTAGGTACCTATGTCTTCCTGATTTCGATCACAAGGTAAATATGGGTTGAAAAACCAACATTCAATCACATTTTGGGCATCAAAATAAAGGTGAAAGAATCTAGGGTTTTGCAAAAACTAACTAAATCATGTAACAATCAACATGGTATTCAAGGTAATATCAAGGCATGCTTTAATCATCAATAATACGACTAGAAAACGTGATTCACAACATGATTTAAAATAGCATGCTTGATTTGAAGAGAAATGGGTGGCTAGGGTTTTACCCTTAATTGAAGATGAAAGGAAGTGGTTGTTTCAATGGCTTGTTGTCCTCTTCGATTTCCCGAATTTGTATTTTTCCAGACCTCTGATTCCCCGAAAATAGCTAATTTTTGATCGAGAGATAAAATGACAAGAGTTTGGGTGTGATTTTGAATTTTGGATGAATTTATGAAGGAGAGGGCTCCTCTTATTTATAGGAGAAGGGGGAGCTACACAACGAAAATAAATGACATCATCACCTAGTCTCCAAACCGCAAGGTCTCGTATTTGTCTGTTCGACTTCCAATTTATATTTTGTTCGAACCCAAGTTTTCCTACGATTTTTTCGAGATGCAATTCATCAAATACTCGACTATTGACCTATCTCGGTATTTATATTTTTTGTGACATTATCTCCCGGTATTAATCGGTAAATTAAAATCGCGATATCTTGAGTTATACTTATCCGATTAGTATTCCAAAATCACTTGCAGAATCTTGATTTAATTTCCTATTACATAAGACACTATATAATCTAGTTCGAGATGGAATAAAATTTTGGGTTTTTCTTAATGCATATTTGGTTCGATATTTAATACATAGAATAAAATATAGGGTGTTACAATCTCCTCTCCTTACAAAAATTTCGTCCTCAAAATTTGTTCTCTAGCTAAAATTTCGTCCTCGAAATTTGTTCTCTAGCTAGAATAGTTTCGAGTATTTCTCTCTCATCTTCTCCTCCGATTCCCAGGTAGCTTCTTCCATCCTATGATACCTCCACAGGACTTTTATAACCTGTATGGATTTGTTCCTCAGCTCTTGCATCTTACAATCTAACGCTGCCTCAGGTCTTTCTTCGAGTAGAAGTTCAGGGGTCAGGGAAATCTCTTCTTGATAGATCACGTGTTGCGAATCGTGAATCTACTTTTGAAGCTGTGGTACATGAAAAACATTGTGCACGTTTCCTAAGCTTGGCGGCAACGCTAATCGATAGACAGCTATCACCACTTTCTAAAGAATCTTGTACGTCCAATGTACCTTGGCTTCAACTTTTCCGTTACATCAAATCTCACAACTTCTTTGGATGGAGAGACCTTCAGGAATACCCTGTCTCCTACCTCGAATTGTAATTTTGTTCTTCTCATATCGACATTCGACTTCTGTCAATCCTGAGCTTCCTTAATCCACGCTCAAATCTCTCAAACTATCTCTAACATTTCGGCTACTGCATCTGGCTCAAGAACTTTTCTTTCTCCAACCTCGTCCCAATACAGCGGCAATTTGCACCTCCTTCCATAAAGTGCCTCATAAGGTGCCATCCCTATTGTTGCTTGGTAACTGTTGTTGTAAGCAAACTCGATCACAGGTAAAACTTTTTCCCATTGGTCTCCTTGATCTAGAACAACAGTTCTCAACATATCTTCTAAAATCTGGATCATCCACTCCGATTGTCCATCAGTCTGTAGATGGAATGCAGTACTGAAATTCACCTGTATACCGAGCTCTCGCTGAAGACTTGTCCGAAATTTGGACTTAATTTGGCATCTCTATCAGATGTTTTGGTTGTGGGTACCTCATGTAATTGCACGATTTCTTGAACATACAGCTCTACAAACCTGTCGGATCTGTATGTGATCTTGATCGATATAAAGTAAGCACTCTTAGTTATCCATCCACTATTACCCAAATGGCAGTGTTTCCTTTCTGTGATTTTGGTAAACTCGTCACGAAATCCATCATTATGCGCTCTCATTTCCACTCTGGGATTTCCAGTGGTTGCAAGCTACCATATGGTCATTGGTGTAGTGCCTTTATCTATTGGCATGCTAAACACCTTTCGACAAACTTTTCCACATCCTTCTTCATTCCATCCCACCAAAACTTCTCCTCAAGTCCTACTACATCTTTGTACTTCCGGGGTGGGTGGTGTAGGAGGTTTCATGTGCTTCTCTTAAAATTTCTTTTCTCAGTTCTTCATCTTTTGGTACACAAGTACGGTTCTCTAAAAGGCATTAGCTGTGGCTGCATGGAATTTTCTATCTTGCCCATTCGCACCTTCATCCTTACTTTTTCCATTTTTGTAACCTTCCTCTGAGCCTCGATTATCCACATCCTCAAATCTGGTGTTGCTACGAGCGTGGCAATTGCTCCTACCACTACTTTAGGCGGCACTATCACCTACAGTCTCATATTCTCAAATTCCTTGATCAAACTTTCCTCGCTTGTTAGGAGTGTGTACATAGAAGATCCCCTTTTGCGGAATCCTTCACGAGTTCCAACCATATTCTCTATCTCATGTTAAGGCCTTTTTGTTCGAAAAAATACTTCAAGCTTTTGTGATCCGTAAATGTCGAGCATCTACCCATATAGGTAGTGCCTCCAAATCATTAAGGCATGAATGATGGTGGCCAATTCGAAATCGTGCATTAAGTAGTTCATCTCATGAGGTCTCAATTGTCTCGATGAATAAGCTATCACTTTTCCTTCCTGCATTAATACACAACCTAACTCGTTCTTTGATGCATCCACATAAACTTCATAGCTTTTCTCTGATTTAGGAACTGCCAACAATGGAGCAGTGGCCAATCTCTTCTTTAGCTCTTGAAAGCTTGCTTTGTTGTCATTATTCCACTCAAATTTGAGTCCCTTTTTTAATAGCTGCGCCATGGGTCGGGCTATCTTAGAAAATCCTCCTATGAAGCGGCGATAGTAACCAGCTAAGTCTAAGAAACTTCTTATCTCATCAGGGTTCTTAGGCGTTTCCCATTCCTTCACTACCTCGACCTTGGCAGGGTCTACTTTAATTCCTTCAGCAGATAGTATGTGTCCAAGAAACATCACCTCACTTAGCCAAAACTCGCATTTACTGAATTTGGCATACAACCTTTCTCTTCTTAAGGTTTCTAAGACCACCCTCAGGTGTCCCTTACGCTCTTCTTTTCTCTTTGAATAGATGAGTATATCGTTTACAGACACTAGTACAAAGCAGTCTAAATACGATTGAAAGACTCGATTCATGAGATCCATGAAAACTGCTAGTGCGTTTGTGAGTCAAAAGGGCATCACTACAAACTCGTAGTGCCCATATCTGGTTCGGAATGCGGTCTTTGGTATATCTATTTCTTTAATCTTTCATTGGAGATAACCTGACCTTAAATTAATCTTCGAGACGACACTCGCTCCTTTCAACTGGTCGAATAGGTCATTGATCCTTGGAACAGGATATCTATTCTTTAGGGTGACCTTGTTCAACTCATGATAATCTATGCACCTCTTAAGCGTCCCATCCTTCTTCTTAACAAACAGCACCGACGCTCTCCAAGGAGACACGCTAGGTATGATGAAACCTAACTCCACCAGCTCAAATAACTGCATTTTAAACTCTTTCACTTCCTTTGGCAACATCCTATATGGTGCTTTGGAAATTGGAGCAATTCCTAGTTCGAATTCTATTGTAAACTCTAGTTGCCTATCTAGTAGTAGTCCTAGTAGCTCTTTTGGGAATACATTTGTGAATTCTCCAAAAATTTCCACGTCAGTGATCTGGGTTTCCTCTTTGTCTGTGCTATTCAGGTACACCATTAAGGCTTGATTACCTTTTTTTTCAACCATCTTCTTTTCTTGCAAGGCCGATATTATCGGTATCATCTTTCCCCTACGTATCTTCTTTCACCTCGGATGTGGTTGGGCTTGCATTGCTTGCAGCTGTTGCCCTTGACCTCCTAGTCTCTAAGCATTGCCAGGGTCTCTTTGGTTACAGTTCTTTGCGAAGTGACCCAGGCAACCACAGTTGAAACATTTGTTCCCTAAGGCTGGGCACTCACCCCTATGCTCACATCCACAATGCCCACAGGCTCCGCCATTACAATTCCTCGAGGCATTTCCAAGCTACTGTCCATAGCCAGACCTTTCATAGCCTTGACTTTCCCGGTTAGGTAGGAGTAGCAATTTTGGCTACTGCTAGTTCCAATGACCTCTCTGGCCTCCACGATTCCAGTTATTCCTCAAGAATAGTCTTTCCATTTTTTTTCTATCCAGGCCAGTTAGTCGGCACCACTAGTCTTTTTTTCTCGGGTAGGGAAGCTTCCACCTTCATCACTCGGTTCAGCATCTCTTAGTATGACAACCTTTCGTGGCTTGCCAAAGCAATCCTGATTTCTTGCTTAAGCCTACCACGAAATATACTAACATTCTTATCATCGGTATCGACAAACCCTGAGGCATACCATGACAATGCGCAGAATAGTTGATCATAAGCCTCAACAGACGTCTTTCCTTGGCGCAAGTTATGGAACTCCGCCTCCTTCTTAATATGATAACTGAGTGGGATAAATGTCTCGAAGAGCTCTTCTTTGAACTCTTTCCATCACAAGTTTTGATACTGATCAATAGTGAAGGTCTTCTGATATTCTTCAAACCATTTATCGGCTTTCCAAGTGAAGTGGAATGGGATGGAAATTATCATTTCCCTGTCGGTGCATTCCAAGTAGTGGAATAGCTTTTCCATGGAGCGGATCCAATGTTCGGCTTCATTGGATCCCCTGTTCCAATAAATTTCGGTGGGTCTTATCTCCTGAAAATCTCACCTAACCTTCTTGTTGGCGGGGGTTCCTGTCGCGGCATAGATCCACTATCCACTTCAACAGACACATTCTTCCCACTCCATTCTTCCAGGGGCACGTTGTTTTTAGCACCTCTACGACCTCCTCCATTTCCACGGCCCTACCACCAGCAATCATACGTTGTCTTCCCCCACATCTCAACATTTTGTACTACCACTTACACCATTTCATATAACATGCATCATCCTAGTCCGATGTCATTATTCATACTCTCAATATTGCATAATCAACCATCATCGCATCATAACAAGTCATCCGCATGCATATATTTACTAGCTTTAACATAGGTACTTGCGCACTCGCCAAACACATAACAATCTCGTTCATGGTTAACTGTGTTAGCACTTTGTACCATATCAATATTAGAATCCGTAATCAATGAGAAATTTAATCATGTATAACATTAAGCGATAATATAATAATAAGGGAGAGGAGTTCAGTACTACACGTGATGTGAGAGTATCTATACTAACATCATTCTAGTGTTGAGCTACGGTGCCAATATCTATCAAGAATAATCAACCGCACAAAATATAACTGAATTCTAAGTACTCATGTACAATCACTCATATATAAAAATTGAATCATGTCACCTTATAAAAAATACTCTCGGTAATGCCTCGAAAGTCAAGCCCGTGGCCCCAAATTAGTCTCCTAAAAAATGGTGCTCTCAGGTCGGATTCCAAGACGGGCTCCTTCTCAGAAGCCTCTCCTGGATCTATCACTACAATGTGTGGGGCATCCTCGTCCGGCTAC
>AYJT01020801.1:0-11013 GCA_001278415.1 Ocimum tenuiflorum | reverse complement strand
GGTGGGTTATGCTTGCGTTGGAATGTTTGGTGAGCTAGAACCACTTTGAGTTTCACAAGAGTGGTTGTGAAGAGGATATGAAAATTGTTTTAGAAATCTTTTGCTTTGCAAGTCATTATGCTTGAGCATGAAATAATATTCATTTTTGATTGATATATTCTTCGGAATAAGATGATTATATATAGTTGGTGCCTTTATGTGGGATAATCGGTATAATTGATTGTGCAACTTCATAAATAGTTCATTGGGGCCAAATGATTGGTTGCATCACTTTTGGATTAGGTTTTAGTTACTAACAACTATTAATTGTCCCGCTCATGAATCACTTCAAATAAAAGTATGCCATTTTGGGACGGAACAAAATTATTTGGTAGATATGGTCCAACAGATGAAGTCAAGTTGGTTATATGTGTGAACACGCTTCTGTCTCAAAATTAAAAGCTACAGAATTTTCTGTTGCACGCGTTATGTGTCTTGTGTTATGATCTAAATATAATTTTAATGCAATACAGAATTACATACATCCACAAACACGCCAGCATCAGCTTTGTAATATTAATTTTTCTGAGTTCGCTATAAAATATATATAAATAATATTCAATAATACATATTAATTACTATATGTGGTTTTAGTAATAGTGCTGTAACAATTTTGAACTAATCAATATCAAAGATTAAAATTCAGCATTACTTTTTTTTCAAATTTTGATGCGAATAACGGCAAAAGAAAATCACAATTATGATTAACATATTATGTTGTGACATATATGCTTACTGAATATTATATAAATAAATGTCATAATAAATATAAAACAAGTAAAATAAAAAACAATTCATTCGCATAACTGATATATAGTAAATCAAGAATTTATGTCTACATAACAATACATCAATATATATAAAAGACTAAAATGAAACTAACAGTGATTTTCCGGCTAACTGCCCATACCTTTCTTTTTCGTTTTTAACATTTTAAGAATATTATAAGGAAAGCAACAAAATAGAAAGGAAAGGAAAAAAAGATGGGAAGAGTGGGAGGGAGATAATGCAAGTTGTCAGAAGGGCGGGTAACGAGGGAACACGTGATCATTTAGTTTTTCTCAATATTAATAAATTTATAGAATTAATTATACTATTCTAATATCTATATGATATCAACAAAAAGCAATAACTAATATACATGAAATTATTCCTATGTACTTGTGAATGTTATATGAAAAGTTTATAGAATTATATCGATATTGTAAAGCAACATTAGTAAAACTTTTAGTTATATTCTATTTTGGAAAAAGAAGTGCGTGTTGATGGCATATAAGGTGATTCTAAATACAGCCACAAAATTATTCAACACAACCCTATTTTTTTTAAAAAAAAAAAGAAAAATCAGTATAAATTTTACTTTTTTATCATTTTAGCCCAAAATAAAATTATTATTCGATTGGTGGAAAGTTCCTCCATATTACATCTGTGTGCCCCACATTAATCATTGGTGCCGCTGTCAACCAGTACTCCGATTCGATTCACTCTTCTCCTCCTAAAAAAGGTTGCACCCCCCATAACTCCAGTGATCCTTATTTGTTGAAGTGATCAGAATTTTATAGTGCCTCAGGCCCTTAATTGTTAAATGATGAGTTATGTTCCCGCCTGTACTATCGCCTCCAATTGAGCAGTTGTTGAGATCTGTATTAGAATGTAGGATAAAGTGCTTTTGCATCGATAAATTTTAACGCTTAAGAAATGGTAATTGATTGGTTTTGTGACAGAGGTTTTCGAAGGTGGTGAGTCTGGGCCATAGCTGGGGAATCTGCCGCCGTAAAGACCGTAAGACAATGATTTGTCGGATGTAGTTGGGGTTAAGAGGTGGAACTAGAAATTGTGCGGTCGATGGGAAATCTGAGATGGAGATGGAATGGTGTTGACGAGATTTGGTTAAAAAAATTGAGCTAGAACGATAAAAAAAATAAAATTGAATAACTATTTTATCCTTCTGAAAATTGGGGTTATATGGAGAAATTTAGTAGTTGTATTTAGAATCACTTTAAATATACTTTCTATACTTTAAGATTATAAACATAGGGACATTAACCCAATTCCAAACGAATAGATTTATTTTCTAGATATAGCAAATATGAGGGTTATGATCATCATTCATTTGTATTTGTAGCACAATAATAACACTGTAAACGACCTTTAGTAATGAAATTTCAATTCTTTTTTCCAATTAAGTTTAAATATATCTTATTATAGTATATAATGTTATGCTATTATTGTGATAGTTTTATTTTTTAGAGTAACAAATCTATCAAATAATTGACATATTTTTTAAGTCACCATCGGCCAACCAAACAATGTAAAATATGTGAGTCAAGTAAATTCGACAAACTACAGGAGATTGCTAATTGTATCTTTTTAATTTATCATATAACGTATATTTCTTAAATTGAATACATGTTGAATTTGGTATTAATTAGGATTTTATATTGTTTATCTAATGTTTTCTCATTTTTTTCCATTTTCTCAAATTTTTATTGTTCCAACAATAATATTAAGTGAACATTTTGTTAGATATATTTACTACACGAACACAATTTTGTAAAATTATGGATGTAATAGTAGATTTGTAAATTTGCTATCCAACTATTAAGCCCAAAAAAAAACTTATAGAGGGTAAACGAAAATTTTAAGCATAAATAAATATTGCCAAATAAAAGACTTTATTAAAATATTTCAATTTATAATGATATCATTTATAAAAGAATTTTGATCCCAAAAGATTCTTTTTGTTTTTTATTTTTTTTCCTGCTAATTTTCAATAAAAATTGTATGATCATATCATTTTTTATTTTTATAATAATGATGATGATGATGTTACTCCCCCTTCAAAAACATTAGTTCATATTCTTACCAATTTTATTTTGTTCTAGATTTATTTTTTAATTAATTTCTTTTGAAAATGTAAGCATAATGTTATATTCTATCATTTAAGTAATTAAGTTGAACTAATCCTAATCACATTTTATAGGTTTTATATTGGTTATGCTTTTTGGTTTATAATGAAATGAAAAACAAGTGTTGGTCTATTCTAAATTTATAAGTTGAACTTAAATTTGTAATCCAAATCACATTTTGTAGGTTTTGTATTGGTTATGTTTTTTGTTTTTAATAAAATGAAATATAAGTATTGGTTCGCGCAACATGCGGGTGTGAAATTAGTGATATCTATATAAAAACACTACTTATTGTTAATTAATTTTTATTATTAAATTACATAAATAATTACACAAACATGAACTGTTATTAATTATTCTCATTTATTTATTACAATATTTCTACAAGAAAACGTGTAGGTAGCCTTTATAAATAGATAGATGTTTTTCTTTAGAGTTGAAAGATGTACCAACATTGCAATGAATTTATGGAAAGACATGCTTATAATATATTATATATTACAGTGAGAAAAAACTCTTACGTTCTGTTATTTTGTTAAAACTACACATATATAATAAAATGAAGCTCTGTAGAGCAACACATCTTCAGCCCATAACCGAATGAAACGTGGCTTAGCTACTCCTGCCCGCAGGGATGGAACACAGAAATTTCATTATAAAGTTAATTAAAACGGAGCAGATCCAGTGGATATCAATTTTCATTTGCATTAAAATGGTGCAAAAAACAATTAAAATGGAGCGATCTCTTGCACCATCGATTAAAAGCGGTAACATGATATGGTAACATCTATTATATAGAATAGGAATACAGTGAAAAGGAAAATATCAAGTTTTTTTTTTTTTTCTCTTTTCTAATTCTAAAATGGTGTGGTATGGGTAAATAAATGTCTTATGTTTATTCTCATGTTATGTTAGATATTTTTCTTCTCGTTATCCAACCATTTGTCACATACTTGAAAATAGCATATTCTGACGTCTGAGTTTTGTTATTTACCCGAGCTCAAAATAGATAATGAAATATAATATTGGTATATGTGTATACAATTATTTTTTTTCACTCTTTCACTCTCATTTATCCACATTCCCAAAGTCTTTGCCCAAGTTGTCCTTCGAAGGCGCTTTGGGGCCAGTTATTTTACAAAAAAAATAATCATTTCGTTGAAATCACAACGGAGAAATCTTTTATATATTTATAATAACTATTATTATTTGGATGTAACGACAACCACAACTCACGAGCATAAAGAATATATCTGGATCTACTATACAATAAGACAACCAACTCATCATCGTTTCATGTAAAGAAAATAGAAAATACCTCTGTGATTGTACTATAATTTCAAGAGATGTAAAATGAAATTGAGAAATTTCAGTTTCAATTGGACATATTTTGTCTAAAATATAACGGAAATCCTAGAACAAATTCGGAACAAATTTCGCTCTTAAAAAACTTCGTTTGAAGCCCAATAATCCATCGTCTTTTGCGGGCTGCTCCATGTATAAAAGTTAGCACGCCACGGCCTGTATAATTTGAATGGGCCTAGAATTGTATTGGGCTTGAATAAGTCTGGCCGAAAGCCCAATTTGATGGCACAACATTATTGAAAGTCTTGGTGAGGCCATCGGTTGTGGTGACCATGAATGAGAGAGATTGGCCATTTAGATGTGCATTAGACTGCCAATTTGCACCCCAATTCCTGGACATGGCCATCCACCCTGTTTTTGAGCCCTTGATTTGGATGGACTGGATTGATCCTGCGTTGCCCACGTTGCTGATCATCACTAGCTCGAAGTAATCCCTGCCGTTGATCGTGAATCTTACTCCGCCGTGCTTCTTGCATGGAACCCTACAACCCAAATAACATTTTTGGCATCACTCTTTTGCAAAAAACAACTTACTTCACTGTGTTACATGCATCTTGTATCGCACTATATACACTTATACACAATTTTGAGAAACATACAAATGTTTCGGATAGAAAAGTACCTATATGGTATAGATGGATCAACATATTAATTTCATCCAACCCTACCTTATTCATATGAGTTTAGACTATTAGAATAGTTATTTAGACCAGTATTATCAGTACTAATATTTAGATACGCGGGGTAGTGTATGACTGAACTCTATGCGGATCTTAGTCATTTATTAGAACAAAAAAAAGTCAAAATCCCATGGTACCCTTGTCCCCATAGTTCAGAATCACTTTTCCAATATTGTCCTTTTTAAACCAATATTATAGGAAATTTATGATATTTAAACCAATCTTTATATCTTCCGGGGGAAAAAAATTTAACACCCATATGTTGTGTAACCTGATTAAAAAATAATAAAGTCTTATAATATTCGTAACATTTATAAAAATTCAGATAATAACTTATAATATAATTACCGATAACACAGATAGACTATACCTTTGGTAGATGACGGGGACGATGCCACCTCTGTAGATGCCGATCTTCTCCCAAGCGGGCTGGGCCATGTCAAAATGCTGGCGGGGCGGGTTGCACCACCCTCCGTTGTCGCTGGGGAGATCGAAGTTGGGAGGGCAGAAATTTGTGGCGGTGATAGTGACAGAGGTCCCCTTCTTGCACCACTGAGGGTCAGATTTGTAATCACACATAATTTTATAGCACTGCCCGCACGACGCCCCGTTGTTGAACAAGGCGGTGCTCAAAGCTGCTGTCCTCGTTCCGTATCCCGACGAATACAAGTTCCCATATCCACAAGCACCCCCTGCAACAAAAAATAAATAAATAAATTCTGCTGGACCCGACTTGACTCAACAAATTTCGTTAAAAATGACGCACCCATTGTTCCAGAAGCGTCGGCGCCTCCATAAAAGGTGGCGTGAGCTTGAGTCCATCCACTAGCAGTAAAAGCAGTAGCATCGATGACAAAGCAGCACAGCACCACTACAAAAACCAAACCAAGTCTGATTTCTTGCGCCATTTTTGAATGGAGGAATTGTTTTGTTGGGAGGAATAAGAAAATGTTGCGGGGGTTTAAATAGGCATGTGATGTAGCAGAGGGAAAATTAAAGAAAAGATTATCTCTGAATGTGATTCAATAATTCCCATGTTCTGATCCACATGGAGGGAGGCGTGAATGGATGGAATAATTTAATAACACAAAATTCAAGGCTCTCTCTACTCTAAAGATAGAAAAGAAATGAGGTATCACATTCACATGTGGCTCTGTTTGACCACTCTCTCCATCATTCTCATGTGTAACCCACATGCTTTTTGAGGTGCTCATTTGTCTCTGTCTGCTCTAAATATATCTTCGCTCTCTCACCTACCTTCTCTCTTTTTTACAGTTTTTATAGTTGGAACTGCAATTTCACTCTCCTTTCTCTTCCTTTTATTATTCACTCATTCTCTTCTTTTTCTGCTTTCAGAATCGGAAATCCATGAAGAAATTTTACATTTTTTTCTTCACTCCGGATCTTCTGTTACACATTGTGTTATATTATTTGAATTATTGGCAAGTGTATCAATCAACGGAGATTAATTATAATAGAATCTGAATGTGATTTATTCAATAATTTCTATCAATGTAATACCACGTGTAACAGGCACACATGCAGTTTTTAGTTGGGGGAGTATCAATTTAATTAAATAACTACAAGTATCAATTTTGTCAAAGGGAATAAATTATAATGAGAAGTGTATATTATAGGAAAAAGGAATTTAAGGATTTGACCCTCCTTTATAAAGTGAAGAGTATACTTAATTATATGTAAGATTTGTTGTTCATGGTGGGGTTTAACACATAGGCTGGTTGGTTGTTATTTAGATATGCAATTTATGACAGTTATGAATTGACTGCAGTTACTAAAATTTAGTTTATAAAAAGTTTCTTTTATAATGATATAGATAATAGTTTTTTTTTTTTTGAGAAAATATACATAATAGTTTGATATATGTAGTTTACAAAGTTATTTCAGCAACTGAAATAAAATAATTCGTTTCTATTTTATTTTGGTAGAAACATTTGACAATAATAGTTTGAAATCTCCGATATATATGTATTGGCCATGGCATCGTTTGATTTTGGTGATGAATCCAATAGATTCAAGATGAACGAAAGCCATAAAACCTCATGAATATCTCCCACAAATACTTTTTGTAATGATTAATGCTTATCTGTAGAAATTAGTTTATATCTTCTTATTAGATTTGTAATTATTTATTCGTGTTTTTATATATCCAACACATTAGTTGATGAACAATATATAGAAAACACTTAGCCGATCCTGTCCTATTCATTTTTTCCCCTTCAGAAATGGCCGTCGTGAATCCAATTAGTAAAATTGTTTGAATAGAGCATGATTCTATAATGTGGGCCATTTTAATTTTTGGTTCGGATTGGTATTAAATGTTGATTTTAATGATGTTGGGGAATTTGTTAATATTTCATTCATTTCGGAGTGAATGATTATGATTAAACTTCGAAGGGTATCAAAACTACTCCTGATATACTATTCAATAAAATTAATAGAAGTTAAGTTAATACTTTTATCTAAATTTAGATAGTAGTCATTTTCTCCTGAGGCATCTGTCTCTCAAAAGTTTGGTACATTAAATACCTAGATATGATATATTAAAACTTAGTATGTAAGACTACAATATATAATGTCTCAAATTAAATTAATATAAAATCATACTTTGTTCATTTACTATAAATTTAAAAACCCACAAATCTTTAATTAATCGAGATATTCGCAGTATATGCTGACATATTCGAAAAACCAAAACATAAAAAAGAAACCGAAATAAAGATAAGAACACTTATTAAGTTTAGAAAATGGACAAAGTGGATGACAAATATCATCCCAAAATTGGGATGATTAGTTATCCTTCAAAAGGCGCAAGGTTTCTATCCTCATCAGTCATCACCAAACCAGACATGGGATGACTCTGGATAATTTTTTATATCCCCTTATTCTAGAGATTCAACGTTGCCGGGGTGACACTACACTTGGGCTTATGGAGTCGGCCGACTCTACGGCGAATCGAGAATTTCTTTAATAGGGGTATTAGATCGGGAATTTTACGTGAGAATGTAGTGATATTTATGTTAACTGAGCCCCACGAACGATAAAAATCTCTGAAATGTGATATTCAATTTGGAGCCCAACGACACTCAATTTTTACATCCTGTCACTTATTGCCTCTAGTGAAGGCATAAAGTGTTTTATTTATTTTTAATTAATGATTGAGATTGGTAATTATATCTACACCTAAGATTTTGGTTTGTATTCAATAAATGTGCTATATATTGGGCAAAAATGCTGAGATTTCTATCTTATAGCACAAATGCAAATTAGTTGTAACTGTTTAAAGTGCTACCATTTATGGCGATTCACAAAAAAATTGTTAAATAATTTTCTAATTTTTTTCCTTTGCAGGACGGAAAAGATGACATGGAAGAGGAATGAACTAAATAAAATAAAACAAAACAAAATAAATCCTTAAAAGAGGGGAATAATGAACAAGTTGTCCATGTTCTTAACTCACCATGTGAAGATACCTGCGTGGCCATGAGCTAGATGGAGATTAATTATTACAACAATGAAACAAGCAGATTTAATTACAAGTTGTCTGTGCCAATAATAAAAGTATTAAATATTAATCTAGTGTACAAAAACTGATTGTCAAAGTTCCAATCATTACGTTAGAAAACGGAATAATTACAATTGTTTGTTCAACCACCTCAGTAGGAATTTCTGACTCATTGGTACGGAGTTATTTCTTATGTTGTGAATTATATGCACAATCTCTAAGTATACTAATATATGAAACATCATCAAAATATGTTACGCATTAACTGATGATATATTTTTATGTGCATAATTTGTAACAAAATATAATTCATATTAGGATTTTGTACGCATTTGATTTCAAATTTAAATATTCGTTGTTCAAACATTTGACAGAGTTAAAAAAGAAAAGTAAAATAAAGCACTATACTCTAAAAATATGTAATAAAGTTTAGGGACATGTTAATTCACTCAAACTTATAATATAGGTTGGATATTAATCTAGAATTATAAGATGAAACTATTAAATTTGAACCTAAACAAGGTTCTTCTCTCCGTTGGGGACGGCCGTTGTGCTCGTTACTAGGCCTAACTTTGATGGTCGGCCTGGAGGGGCAAGGGCCAAGGATCCAAACATTTTATGGCTCATTAGTCATTACATACATATATTCGTTAGAAAAAATCTTCATATCAAGTTTTGCATGTCAAATGGGCCATGAGATATATTTCATGAGCTGTTTCTTCAATATATTCAATAATATCAATGAGAAATTTGTGCTCGAACACCCAATCCAAATCTTCCAATTCAAATAATAATAATAATAATAATTCCCCACTAACAAGTTACTTTTATAACTTACCTAAATTATCTACCATCTTTTGCAACCTACTCTTACGATTTTGAAATTTATAATAATATACTCATGTAAAATTGTTCTTGTTAAGGTAACCGCACAATATAAATTATCTAACATTTATGCTATGTTTTTTGCTACTAACTTTATGGATATGCTTTAAATTGATTTAGGCATTAGAGCTGTATTTGATAATGAATGAATGATAGCATGTTTTTAGTGTGGGTGTTTGATATGGGAGAAAATATAATACTTTTTTAGTTTGTTTATTTTTTTTTTTCATTTTGAAGTTAAATATTTAGCTTTTAGTTTAATTGAAACGAAATTATTATTATTATAGAGCTTAAACACATTCATCCTAAACATTTTGGGTCCTTATTTTGTATTGGTCCACAATCCCCGTATTATCATGGTTGGCTCTGCTATGTTCTATAAATAACTCCTGCATGTGCTCAGTATTTTATTTGAAATGAATAAAACAAAATTTTGGATTTTTTCTATATGAGAGCTGTGAGTTTCTACCTACTTTTTACTAAACTTAGGAGGTAGAAACAAAGGCACAGCAGAAATCGAACCAAAATTATTATTCAAAAACATCAAAAATCATATACAAGATTCTTCTTCATTTTTATAACTGTTTTAATCCGTATTGAATTTCATAGAGGTTTATAAAAAGTAATTAAAAATCGCAATAAATTTTACTCTTTTAGTTTTAGATTAATATTTTAATTGCCATGATCTAAAATTACTAATTTTCGTCTCTGATGCTTCAAATTGATAGCAATCTATATTCGAGGTTCTAAACTAGTAAACTTTCTAATGTCTAGGACTTGATTAGTGGACAACACCAATTTTCATACATGACCCAACCCTATATATATATATATATATGTATATATGTATAATTAGCCTATGCTAAATGATATATTGGCTGACACCATAGAAGTAGCCGAAGTAATCGCGTTTTCTACTAAGAGTTCCCGACTCGGATTTTACCAACACCAGTCTAATAATTATAAAATGACAACATTCAAATTTCTATGGACATTCCCAAAATTACTGAAAATACAAACTCCTATATGTTGTATAGATTAAAAAATCATATTAACGTTAAATACAATCGTCGAATTTAGAGCGTCTCCATCCCTCGTAATTTAAAAAGCCTCTTGTATGGACAATGTTGCAAACTCGTTAGAAGCTAATTGGGTGGTGAAGAAAGGCCTAACGAGTAGACAGCCCAAGTGGAGCTTAGGTGATTTCTAAGGGCATCTAGACGGATAATCTATATTTAATTTATATATATTTATATTTTAAATTGGGAAAACTAGTAAATTTATGTGTAGAATCTTTAATTTAGCAATTTTTGTTAAGTGAAAAGTAAAAATAGCCACTTTGTTATAACATATTCACAATATATCAAAAAGTACATTTTTGCCCTTACTTTCTGATTTTAAATAATTGGCACGGAAAATACACGGTTAGAACCGCACAGTTCCAACCGCTTTTAGCGGTTCCAACTGCTTTTTGGCGGTGATACCGCGGTTCCATCGTTAGAACCGGGTTGGAACCGCGCGGTTCCAACCATAAATTAATGTTGTTTAAACCACAATTTTAACCACAAATATAATTTACATATTTTTAATAAGCATGACCGCGATTAATATT